>JAYMTH010001977.1:0-13494 GCA_036897465.1 Pelargonium australe | reverse complement strand
AAAAGTGACAAGGTTTGTATTACATGTTTCAAGCAACATTTATGTGAAAAGACATATTGTGATTGTTACACCAAGCAAGGGAATAACCTCAAAAAAAAACTTGGTACACTGACTGAACAAAAGTGAGTTGGCCAACTGCTAGATTTACCCCAACACCATTTGTCATAAATTGGGTGGTGTTGAATATAATCACCTAATACCTGAAAACTTGGAGAACTGGGCATGACCTAAAATACCATGCACAACTCTAAAACATTACTATAAATCATGATTCATCACAAACCAGAACACAAGCAATAGAAAAAAAAAAAAAAAAAGAGAGGAATGTGCAAGATGGCAATGTCTCTGAGGCTGGCTTTTGCTGCCATGATCTTCACAGCCATGACAGCTGAGGCTTCAGAGGCTTCCCTTGTCACCTTCATCTTTGGAGACTCACTGACAGAAGTTGGAAACAACAATTTTCTTCAGTATTCGCTCGCTCGATCCAACTATCCTTGGTATGGTGTCGATTATGCTGGTGGCAAGGCTACTGGAAGGTTCACCAATGGGAGGACTATTGGTGACATAATTTGTACATTTTCTAATCCTCCCATCTTATTTGCTTTACTTTTTTTTCAACTTACATATTTCGAGTTTTGTTGACATTTAACATTTTATATATTTGCAGCTGCAAGGCTTGGTATTTCTCCTCCCCCGCCTTATCTTTCCCTGTCACAGAACGATGATGCACTCGCTAAAGGAGTGAACTATGCATCTGGTGGCGCGGGAATTCTCAACGAAACGGGACTATATTTCGTAATAATCACATACCTTAGCTGCATACATAATTCAACATCTGTCACATTCTTTTTAATTTTTGTGCAAATGTAATGTAGATTCAGAGGCTGTCCTTTGATGACCAAATAAATTACTTCAACAAGACCAAGCAGAGAATCAAGGCAAAACTAGGAGAAGAAGCAACAACCAAGCTCTGTTATGAAGCCATATACTTCATTGGAATTGGTACTCTTCATTCTCAAATCTCAAGTGCTCTCTATAAGCTACCATTTCCAAAAGCACTTTCTGATGGTTTCTTCTTACAGGTAGCAATGACTATGTCAACAATTTCTTGCAGCCATTTCTACCAGATGGACAACAGTACACACATGATGAATTTGTGGAGCTACTGGCCTCAACCTTAACCAAACAATTCACAGTAACGCATTGTTTCACATTATAAATCTCATGCTAAAGCTAATTCATATGTGATTTGTTATTTATGCAGTGTATGTTATATGATTGCAGAGGCTATATGAGCTCGGTGCACGAAAGATGGTGTTCCATGGCCTAGGACCACTGGGTTGCATACCTTCTCAGAGGGTGAAATCAAAGAAAGGACAGTGCTTGAAGCAAGTCAATGAATGGGTTCTTGAATTCAACAACAGAGTCAAGAAACTTCTAAAATCATTGACTCGCCGTCTCAGACATGCTCAGCTTATATTTGCAGATACGTATCCTGCAGTTTTAGATCTAATCAACAATCCTTCAACATACGGTAATTACCTACCAGTACCCACAAAGATATATAATACTGATTTAGTGTCTCAATTTAGTAGTTTGCTTTGTTTTGACATGTTTGGGTTTGGGTTTGGTTTCAGGTTTCAAGGTGTCCAATACTTCTTGCTGCAATGTGGACACAAGTGTTGGTGGGTTATGCTTACCAAACTCAAAATTGTGCAGCAATCGCAGCGAGTATGTGTTCTGGGACGCATTCCATCCCTCGGATGCTGCAAATGCTGTGCTTGCTGATAAGCTTTTCTCTTCCATATTTGCTGCTTCTGCTCCTGCTCCATCCCCTACACCAAATCACTAGATACATTATATTCCTAATGTCAATTTGAGTTCACATTATCCATGAATATATCTTGGGTTATTGACAAATCATTGATCAACAAAAAAGTGATAAAACAACTCATTCATATTGTTATTTAGTACATCAGAGACTCAATCATCACAATTTTACTCATTAACAAAGAGACAATCTCTGACCATGATCAAACATAATATCCATATTTAATGTTAGAGATCTGTGTTAAAATCATATTGATGTATGAGAAATTGTAGGAGGAAAATAACTAGCCCAATCATATTAATGTTAGAGATCTGGTTTGTTTCAAACTTGCAATGGAGGCTGAATCAGTAGACATAATGCGCTGTTGCAGAGACAACTTTTGTACCACTTAAAACGTAGGTTACAATTTTCTTTTCATCATTAGGGTTGCAATTCATGTACATGTTGAATAGAATGTTTAGTATTCTATTATACATATTAAGTTATACAAACACAACTCATTTATGTGTAAGGTGACATGAGATAATGAATCAATTCATTTAAATAATCAAGTTTAAATTTAGGGATAATTGCATATAGGTACGTCTAAAATGTCATGTTATGCACATTAGATTTTACTAATGGTGCAACTTATAAAAATATTTTGTAGCTAAGTGCAACAATCTTAGTACCTAGTAGGTATGTGCATAACATGACATGTTAAGCTATATGCAATTATCCCTTAAATTTATAAGGGACTAAAGCCATCAATTTGGACTTCAATATGCATGTATCCAAAATCCAACTTGCATATTTTTCGGATTTAAATAACTATTCTTTCGTTCCTACAAATAATGTGTAAAACCCAAAGTCTGAAATTGATACATATGTTCAAATTCTCAGCATTTATACAATCTAACTTCCTTTTATTTTTATTTAAATGCTACTCCCCTAGCTTCCTTTTATTTTTATTTAAATGCTACTCCCCTAACTAAGTATGTGACATTAAAATTACAAAGTTGCAACCATAATGGGTACATCAAGCTCACACACTTAGAGTGCAACATGTTACACAAAAATAGACATAGCACGGAGAGACTAATGTTAAATTTATATGCATCAGCATTTATACGAGAAAGAATTGACAACTTTAATTTCGAGTTGAATAGACTAATGACTAAGGTGTGATGATTTCAAATAGAAAATGTATAGAATTTGTCCCCGTAATTCACCCGATCCAGACTGATCAATGGCCAACCCGACTCAAATTACCAGCAAACATGTTACACAATTATTCAATTCTAAAGGTTCACTTTCACAATCCTACACTTCAGAATTCAACAAGTTTGACGAGAGATTTTACTCATAAGTTTCTGAAATTCGTACCATGCTTGTTTCATATCATAATTCATATCCCAAATTGTCATCCCGACTTCACAATATTCGATTAGTATTGCAACTGAGATATCACTTAAATTATCCAACACATTCGTCTGAATAACAAGATTAATATATATATGTATATATCATGACAATTTTAGAACACCCATGTTCATACCATGCTTGTTTCAGGTCATAATTCATATCCAAATTGTCATCCCAACTTCACAATATTCGATTAGTATTGCAACTGAGATATCACTTAAATTATCCAACCCATTCGTCTGAATAACCAGATTAATATATATATATATATATCATGACAATTTTAGAACACTCATGTTCATTTTTGTCAGCTATGTATCTGGATTGCATTGAAACAAAAATTTGATTTTAAGCAATATTAATTTCAATCATTTTTTTGGTTCTGATTTGTCTAACTTGAAAAATGTGAATTATTAGAACAATTCAATTTTATGTTGTATTACAGAATTGCCATTGCGAATCTGTTTCAAAATGAGTAATGTGTGTGGATAGGTTGCTCTCAGATAAGGGCCAAATTTTTCCACATGAGAGAACTAGAAATGAGCAAATCCTCAATTTAATCCCAGAAATGGCTATGCCAACGATACTCCGCTTGAAAAAGCCTTCCGCTCCTCTCTAAAAGGAAGCAACAATAGTAGCTTACACTCATAGAGAAGAGAATCATTCGGCAATCGCAAGAACAAGTCCTTCAGCTGTAGCAATTTCCAGGCTAAACCAAGGATTTAAACCCAATCCCTAGTCTCTTTTCGGTGTGGTTAAAGCAAAAACAATCATCATCGAGCACATCCACAAAATAATTATATTCGTATAACAGAAGACAAAAACAATAAAACACCGAATCTATTGGGGTTTATGTGATTGTGATACAAAAAAAATTGTGAAACTTACGAGAAAAAGCAAGAAACCATGGGAAATTTTGGAATCCACTTGTCCAGAAGTGTCTATAGATAATTGATTTCGCATCTCTACGTATTCTCTGTGTTGTTGAAAAACACATCGAACCATAGATATTCGCTGTGTTATTGATAAACACATAGAATCATAGCTAGATGCATAAATGGTGTTAGTGATGAGGAATTTACTTCCAGAAAAAACGGAATTTTGTTGTTGCAAGAAATGGAACATTGGCTTCTAGGGCTTCCTCTGCAGAGATGTATAGGAGAGAACCGATGGGTGCTGCTTATGTTATGTAAGTATATATACTGGTAAGGCTTTAGGGTTGTGACTTTGTGAGAATTGAGAAACAATCCATTAATTGGTCATAATATTATAGTAAATTACGAATTTGCCTTGCAAGTTTGTTTTCATGTTTTCCATTCATTACGGCCCATGATGAATCCCCGAACTCCACGTGAATCGTGATCGATCTATGCGGTTAGGAGCTGTTTGGATCAGGCCTTAATCTCTTTCCTATGGATCGGCCCAAGCCCAATCAATAAGTGCTAAATCAAGCCCTTAATGCTACCCAATACGTACTTAGTATCTAACCGGACCCAGAAAATCGTGATTGATATCTTAAGTTGTTATACTGCATTCAGATTAATAATAAGTCACAGTCAAATCTTGTCCACTCACGCATTCTATGTATCCAACTTTAAACCTCATCTCTATGTATCTAACTTTTGTCTTGTCTTTTGCTCACGTGATGCTCTTTTATACTATGAGTTTTAGAGGTAAAGAAGTGCACAAGTTAGCTTACTCTTAAATTTCATAATTCACAAGGAACAGGAAATGAAAGAATGCATGGATTAGAAAACTTCAATAAAAATTATAATCATAAAGAATAGAGTTTAGGCCCATCAGCTCCTCTTTATACAAAAATGAATGGATCCTGAAAATGGCCTGCTTCACTAAGACTTTGTTCAAGGAAAAGTCTAAAAGCTCCTAATATGATATCACCATATCATAACATAATATCCCAAAATTTTCCAAGAAGCATTGCACAAAACTGGAGGATCACACATATATGCCACATCAGTCCGTCTACAAGAAAACAGCACTCCATATTAGAATTCTGATTGCCACCCACAGACCATTCAAAGAACCACTGTAAAATTTGCTGGCAGGAGAATCTGAACTTGTGGAGTTCATGGATGGAGCTGTGACATTCACCGAGGTCCCATTCATGCCAAGACTGTACAATCAATCATAAATACAAAGTTAAGTTGCTATATATGATAATTGGTTCTTATGCTCATCTTCTACAAAGTTATGCTAGTTGAAGTATTTACCTTCCTGAGAAAATACAGGAACCGTGACCTGTGCCGTCAAAAGAAAAGTATAATGAAGTCAAAAATCAAATGATCAAGCAAATTACGTGAAAGAAAACAGATAATGGTTTATGAGTGTGATCTTACTTGGGTCTGTAGTGGTGACTGCGGCTACTCCATTGAAGTCACATGCATTAGAAGCCTTCCCCATCTTATGATAGTAAGTGTCAAAAGCATATGTTGCATGTGCTATAACATTGTCTGGTTCGTAGCACGATTGTCCCTGCTTCAAGGCCGAGCAATCCACCTTGCCTGGTCCACAAGCCCAATCTAAAGCAGCTTGCAGCATCTTAGGATCAGCACCATCCTTTGCAGCACAGAATGTTTGGTTTGTTGTGTCATTTGACAACATCTGTCCTGAATCTGTCAAGTGCAAAATATATGTAGGCACTCCATTTGCATCAAACAAACCCCAGTTCTTTTCTGAAACTGGCCCAGGTTTTGTATCCTCGTTGTATAGCTCGTAAATGTAAGTACTAACAGCAATTCCAGGGTACTTGGGAGTTCCAGTCTTGTTCAGCACATGTTTTATCAAATTGCTGTTGTATGTGTTGGCGTTTTCTGTGGTCGCGTCTGGCTCATTGGAATCACCTTTTGATGGCCAGCCTGTTTCAGTCACTATAACAGGAATATTGGTGAAATTCAGAAAAGCCATAGCAAAGTACGAGGCATCAATCGTTGCGTCAAAAACGTTGGAGTAATGGAGAAGGGTGTTAGCATCAACAGCTTCTTTGTTTGGAGGGAGGGGCTGGAAGAGTGCATAGTCTAATGGAATTACACCATTTGATTGCATGTAGTCATAGTAAGGGTATACGTTGAGCATGAGAAATGAGTCGGTAGACTGTAAGAAATTGAGCATGGGGACCAAAACCGAGTTCAATGAGCGGTTAAAGAAGGCTTGGGAAGGTGGGAATGGATCAAGGATGATAGAGGAAGAAATGGGAGTTGAAACCTTAATTTGGCGGTCAAGGTTTGATGCCACAAGGGCTAAGTGGATGTATTTTAGAGCATTTATAAGGACAGGTGCTGCATTAGGGAGGGCCGTTAGGACCTCAGACCCAATTGAAATGGCAGTTATGTTGGTTGCAGGGTAATAGGCAACAACATTGCGAGATACCCAATTAGCTGCAGTGGAATTTGACTGGCCAATGCCAAGAATCTGGTCATTGGGCACCGAAACAACCACTTCAATGCCTGTGTTTGCAAGTGCAACAAGCATGCCACGATCCGCGTCGTATAGGCGTATATGACGTATGTGCTGAGCTTTGAGCAGGGCTACTACTTGAGTTGGGTGTGGCATATCTGAGAGGTCTGTTCCAATATTAACACCAATATATGCTGCATCTGCAAGAAAGAAATGGGCCATCAAAATGACTTCCAATATCCAAACTCAAATCTCAATAAGCAAAATTGGTCAAGGAAGCCAACCACAATCCTATCAATTGCTATACTTGATTCACAATTCATTCATCAGTGAGATCGAAATGGACTGAAACTCAAAATGCACATATAAGGTAGGCAAGTAAGAACATAAGGTCAACTTTGACACAATCCCGCTCCTGCCCCTTTTTTGACTTGCTACATTAGCCATTTTCTGGGTCATTACAAGATAATACAGCAACAGTGGAATTTGGGAAAATAAACTCAATACATTCCTTTGCCAAGGAAAGTTCAAAATGCAAGAAGGTAGTGCAACAGCACAGCATGTAAGCAACTAAGCACCACATGTCATGGCTTTATTTAGTAATGAGAATTGCATATGCTTACAGCTAGAACTCTAACTTATTCTCAAGACATCTTGGAATAGTTTTATTGGTCAGTCGCATAAGGAATGTATTCGGGCAATATGAATACAAAATTATGCAATACAAAAAGAGGGAATGTCAGCTCAATTTTTGTACTGAACATGGAGTTTGAATTCAAGTAAAGATAAAGTAATACTCCCTACAACCCAAAATGTGTCTTATGTCTTGCATTTTTGCATCAAAATAAGTGTATCTATTATTTTTAAGAAGTTGATTAGAACAAAAACTATCAGTATCATCTATATAAAAAGTTAGTTATTCAAACATTAACCAACTTCTTTTCAATTAGAGTCGAGGTATGACACTCATTTTAATACGGAGAGTATAGTATAGTACTAACATAACATTGAAAGATGAACTAGCTAGCCAGTGGGTATGGTGAGCAAGTGGCCGTGATGGCAGATGCAATATTAAATGTAAAAGAACCTCATTTCCCATATGTTCACCAACTTCAATAAGTGAAACTGCTTTGACCATTTGATTTTGTGCTACCAATAAAATTTATAAAAAGGGTAAAAGAAAATATAGGTGGCATTTAATACATTTTACTCTTGTAATGAAACTTCAGCCAGCTCCAGCTAGTTTCTAGGTGACTGTGCTTCTTTACCACTTCAATTATCTAATCCACATTTGGAGAAACTCAATAAAGAAGAGGAAAGAGCTGGTCTCCACAATACATACAGAAATAATGTCACCATTACTGTAAATGGATATAAAAAATGGGCCTTACTAATTGCATTCAATAACAAAACAAATCAAACACAATGGGATACATTTATGTCCCCAACTTCCCCCCTGAACTCTCTTAATTCAGTAGTTAATATCTCAACAAACCCAGGCCTATGAATGAAGCCAAAAAAGAACAGACAAAACACAAAACATCAGTTTCACATAAAATTGTAATCTTGCAAAGGGGATCTAATTGAAAGAAGACATGCATGCAGATATTATTGAGATCAATCAACACACCAAGAAACCCTATAGAACAGAACAAGCAAAACCCACCACATTGCTAAAAATATGCAGATTAAAAAATAAAACAGAGCAGATGAGAATAGAAGACTGACCATAACCAGCAGCACTAACAGCAGAAACTGCAAAAAGAAGAAGGGTGATGAGGAAAGCCATGGAATGAAATAAATTTGTGAGAGGAATGTGAAGAGAAGCCATGATTGAAGAGAAAAGAGGGAGAGAGAGGTGGAGAAGGTAAGAATATGTGGAAACGGAGCAAGAAAGGTCGGTGGGGTAAAGGTTTGGTATTTAACAAGACAGAGATAGATAGATGGATCCCACAGATCACGTGGAATTATTATCAGCCAGATCGGACGGTCAAGGAATCATCAGCAAATTTTAACAGCAAAGTGGCTTGTGTTGTTGGGATTGTGTTGTGTGTAGCCGTTACTCGGCTTTAACAGTTGCATGAGGCAGTGGAAAAAGAGTAGAGTAGATTTGTGTGTATTTACGAGGAGCAGACGTGGGAGTGGGAGTGGGAGTGGGACCCCATAATGTACAAACAAACAAAAGGACAACATGTGGGGGACACAACTCACAAGTTCAAACCAGCTGGTTTCCATTCCAACGGTCATATTTACTCTAGTTACTCATAATTATTTTTATAATTACCTTCTTTTTTCTATTATTGCATATGATGATGGGAGAATAATATGTTTTGATGATGCAATACTTTCTTATGTTTAAACAAAAGAGAGATAAATATTTGTTTCATGTATCTTTATTTCATGTATAATATATGTGCAATGCACGCCAATAATAATATGTAATCAGACCAATTGAAACTTATATCTGACATGTATAGCTACAAACATAGTACAGTTTGTAACTATTATATTTTTATATCAGAACACGCGAAAATGATAATTTATATTCAAATCAATTGTAGTTTATAACTAAAATGCACATGAAAACATATAAAATAAGAGACATGCGTCAATCCTTTCTAAAAAGAGTAGAGTCACTCTAAAACATAGGGGGGCAATAAGTTTGATTTGGTTTTATTCTGTTGGATTAGAGACAACACCAAAGCTGTGGACCGACTGTGACTTTCCTAATGGGCTTTAATAATAGTATATTAGGTCAGCAAGCATGAGGCCCAATCAGATCAAAAGTTGAATCTTCTTCATCTTTCTGGGCCAGCTCAATACTCCCAAGCAGTGGCCATATATTGAATTGTGAAAGCAAACATGTGTTTTGCTTTCTTATGGGTTCATAATGCACAAACTATTAGAGTGGCCCATTAGCCATCAACTAATGGGTATCTATTGTTTCTAAAGTTTAGCTTCGGTTTTACTTATGTTCGGAGCTGAAGAGGCCCAGTCCAGGAATCAGGTCTAGGCCCATTCAATGTGATAACAAAAAGAAAAACCTATATAAGGAGGCTACCTCTTCAAAAATTGTACACATGTTTATCAATAATAACATTAATGAAGTGGTTCTCAGGGGACGACTTAATGATCAAACATACACCACTCTATGAAAGAATTTGAGTTCAACTTTTTAAGTCGGGTGGGGTGGAGTTTTGAGGGAAAGTTACTCTTGTTGTGTATATAAAATATACTAACTAATTAACTTATTACATGGACAATATTAAAAATTCATGCATAATTAGCTCTCAAAAGAAAATAAGAGAATTATTTTGGGGTATAGAGAATACTAAATATCTTATTACAAGTAAAATACTTATAATTCATGCATAATTAACTTTTTAAAATAAAAATAAAGAACTTACTACCGAAGCTAAAATATAAATGAAACATAATTTAGTTCAAGACGAGCGGTGTAACTTTTAGAGTTTGTTATATGATTTGTTACTTATGGTATAATTATTTTTCTTTTGGTAAATCACATTTTTATTCCATTCGGACTTTAGACACAATTAAATTCATGTTTACAAAAAAAAAAAAAAAAAAAAAAAAAAAAAAAAAAAGAAGGTCGAATAGAGAGAAAAATTGTCTATTTCTCTTTCCGCGTTACAATGATTATAAGTAAATAAAAACGAAAGCTCTCTTTTCTGTAAAGATCTTTTAATGTGTTCATGGCATTTTATATATGTATTAGCTTTTTACCAATCACCATATAGATGGTACATATTATATGTTGTGTGCAAAATGATTGGTCCAGGTAAGCCTAGGTAGCTCACACCGACAAATCCAATCAATAACTGTAAGACCAAATTAAGGTAAAGAAGAGGTATGTGTCGAAATATGAGTGACCCAACTCATTAAAATATAAATAAATGGGAGCTTGATGATCATTAATGGAATGGGTACCTCCAAAACAAAATGTCTCCTTCCCTCCTCCAATCATAAAAATACTCTATCCCACATTAGATTGAAGAACATTGTAGAAAAAATATTAGTGTGGTTGCAGAGGATAAGGTTTGTTTACAAATGGATGGACCATTATATAATACACATTCATCAACACTGTCTTAAATTCTTTTACATGTTATATATTCAGAAAGTTCTCAATATTTATTTATATTTCATCATCATGAGATCGGAAAGTGAATAACGAGCGAATAAAAATAATAATCCATTTTATATATTTATAAATCATTTTCTTTCTGATAATGTGTGGGGCTGTGAATATCGATCTTCTGAAAGATCATAACATTCTTTGTTGTTTATTTTTATTTTGATGATTTGTGTTGAAATGTGGCCTCCTCCAACAATCTCCATGTCATGTGCATATGTGTCAAGCCAAGGATTGAAGGAAGATGACAAGGCTTTGAAGCTTGCAAGGTGTCACAAATTGGTAGCTTGGTGTCCTTTCTCAATTCTCCAAGTGACAAATGGTTTGGTGACAAGGCAAATTGGAGGAGAAGATTGCCGGCAATATGTAGTATAAATGGAGGCTTTGAGTTTGTCTAACATTCATCCCAAAATCACAAACTCAAGTGTTCCATCTCTTATAGTTAGCATATATTTGAGGGAGTTATCTCCTAATATCAAGAGAGAGTTGTCAATTGTTCTCTCATTGTATAATTAGAGAGATTGTGTATATTCAAATATATAGTGAATTCTTCTATCTTGTCTGTGGTTTTTTACCCCTATAATTTTAGGAGTTTTCCACGTAAATTTCGGTGTTCAATTTCCTTTCATTTTATATTTCATCTGGTAATACTTGTCCATCGGGTCAATTTCGATCCTAACAATTTGGTGGAGGGAGGAGAGTGGTGCAATTTTCCTCAGATGGCCAACTTTTGGTTTGGACTTTGGTCCCATGAGCAACTATGTGATATTGAGTTCGCATACCACCTAGCTATACTGATCATGACCATGTGTGTAGTGTAGGTGGATTTTATCCATAATTGGAAGAGAGAACACAAACCTAGAATATGTTTATTTGTGGCAATTAACAAAAAACAATTAAAGTGTTGAGATGTGTATTAATTTTCATCCACAAGATCCATACAAGTTTTGGGGTCCAAAACATAAAAGAAATGCAGTGCGAAAGAATCACGCGAGCCTGTTGTCACCATACTTTCATGTTTAAGTCACTTTGGTGTCACATTCAAATTATGGTGTAGCTTTCATGTTTCAGCTTCACGTACATGAGATCTCACATTTGAGTAATAGAGTACGCATGTGTGTTAAACATATAAGAATGAGTTTTGTTGTTTCTATAGTTGAATTAGAATGAAAGAATAACACTTATTTGCATTGTTTTATTTTTGTATTTATCGGTCAAACATGATACAATTCTGCTTAATACTAACGCACCAAACATGTTAAGTGTAATTTACATTTTGTATGAGAAGAAGTTGTTGAATGTGAGGTGTTGAAGTGAGTAATTGTCTCACATTAGAAAAATATAATGTGAAGTGGAAGCTCAAGTCATTATATTGTAGCCTATTGTTAAAATTTAATATGATATTAGAGCTGTTTTTGATTCAGATGTAAAAATAAACGTGGAAGAGGGACCCAAAATGCACTAAGGGCGTGGGAGACACACCGGCCTATGATTCGGCAACCGCCCCAGTTTCTGCTTTTTTTATAACCCAAATCCATTTCTGTTCATTAATTGCCACTGCTACTACACTATTCTATACTTATCTTCTTTAACACATCAAAAGCTAAAAAGTGGATGACAAATCATTGTTTCATGACCAAAATAACTACTCCTTTCTCTGTGTTTCCACGATCTCTCTGTTTAAATTTGTAGTATATCCTTCCTTTCTATCATGCAATCATTGTTTATTGGCCATCTCCTTTTCATGAATATTTATAGTTTAATCAAAATATAACTACATTTTTCCCTTCTGCATTTGCTCTCTGATGAGTTAATAATAAAAATTGCTTGAGCTTTTGTTTAATTTTATTGTTTTTAGTTCTTGTGATGACTTTTTTTATACCATCATCTGCATTATATTTTATCCACCAACTTTTACCAATAATCCGCCAACATATCCAATTTCATTTATGAATTCCTAAAAGCAAATCAATTAATGGGCACGAATATTTTAATTTAGAAATATATTCATTTCTGCCCTATGAAAATATTAAGCAAAATAAGCTCTTTTATCTTTTTGTCTCTCTTTTCTTCTTCTTTTGGATGGATACGTGATGGTCTATTTACGTTATGCTGACATGCATTGTGGTAATAAACTTATTATAACTAGATGGTAGCTTAGTGAACTTGAAAAAGGCATGATAATGATGATTCACGGTGAGACTTAACATAGATTTTGCTAATCATGGTAAAGTTTACGTGAAATACTTCTTGTTTTTTCTTTTCAAATTTCATTTGATGTAAGATCACGATGATTATCACATTTCATGCATATTGGAGAACACTTTATACCCATATTCATACCAAAATTATGGAAGAAACTGCTTATCGAACTAATATATTTTTTTTGAACATAAATACAATCATTTTTCTTTTAAGAAAAGTTAAATAAACAAAAATATTTAGTTAGTGTTGTATATATGATTCATTTCTTTAATATTAATATACATGTGTTGCAATAAACTTAAGAAATACAAATTTTGTACAAAGACACTATTTATATTTCTTACATAACTAATTAAGGGTGACGCAGTTGGTTAATCCAGCTGTGTGAGTGGGAGAAGGTCTCAGGATCAATTCTCACTCACCATATCCTTAGTGGTGGTGGTGTAAGAAACCACTTTGGTGCGGTAAGGTGCCAAAAACTCTAGGC
>JAYMTH010001976.1:0-13497 GCA_036897465.1 Pelargonium australe | reverse complement strand
TTTTGTCTCCCCCCCCCCCCCACCCCCCCCCATGCTACAATAAGAGATGCTTCCTTTCTTTTTTCATGGCACACATATGATAAAACTACTGTTATATACGTAACTCAATAATCATCTCCTGAAGATTTAGAAAAGTCTATGTATCGTGCAAACTGATTGTGTGAGCATTTCTGGCTTTCATCAAGCGTCATCCTGAAGTTAACAACATTTTAATTCAAATGCTCTCTGACCTTCCTTCAAGTTTCGTAAAGTCACTATCGTCGTAGTTCATGTGATAAATGGAAATCAGTCTGGAGATTCCATTAGAATCTTATGCATATATATTTATTTCAGGAAACAGGGTGGATGCCACGTCACATCATTGCTAAGGATGAATGTGAAAATGTTTTAGGTGTCGTACCACTCTACCTTAAAAGGTTTTGTGTCCACCACACTAACCACACCGCAAGTTCTCATTTTACTTGTTTGACAAGTCTTTCACCGCGCCAAATCAATTACCTATTTGTTTCCTGTTGTCTCACCTCTTTTAGTTTGTCTGTGCAGTCATTCGTATGGGGAATTTGTTTTTGATCATTCTTGGGCCGATGCTTACTATAGTTTTGGTTCAAACTATTATCCGAAGCTACAATGTTGTGTGCCTTTCACTCCCGTAACCGGTCCAAGGATTTTAGTACGCAACACTTTATTCAAAGATCAAGTTTTTGATGGCATTGTCTCTGCTCTGAAGGAACTGGCAGACAAGGTACCAGACGAGTCAAATGGTTTTTGCTTTCAACACACTATTCTATTTTCTAATATTTAACTGTTCTTTCTATTACTCCAATCACTCTTCATAATTGCTATTGTTTTATACTCGTAATGCTTGGTATTCGTATTGTGATGTGACATTAACAAAACAGAGACCGGGTACTTCTAAGACACATTGTTCATTTTTATCTGCAACAATGTCTGAAAAGCGGACGTGTTTTAACTTGCTATATCAGCTGCTTAATCTGGCTTTCTCTTTTGACAGTCTCAGGTTTCATCTCTACACATTACTTTTCCATCTGAAAGTGAATGGCATTCATTCAGGGAAAAAGGTTTTCTTCAGAGAATTGGGATGCAGTACCATTGGACAAATCGTAATTATAAAAAGTGAGTGATGTTTATCAAATTTCTAATTCGTGGCACGTGTCATTGTTAACATTGAAATTGCCTATACCTCATTCCTAAGGTAATTGAAATGGTAAGGCAACATTATTAATAGTGTGCAATCAATAGAATGTAAAAAGAGGTGAAATGTAGACAGTGCACAGAGGAATATTTTGTTACCTTTTCTACACACATTAATGTAGGCATATATAGAATTGTACATACATATATAGTACATATGATTAAGGTCTCTTTTTTACATTACAGTTTTGATGAGTTTTTGATGGACATGAGACATAATAAAAGGAAAAGAGTTCGGCAAGAGCGCAAAAAGGTTGGTCTTTTTCTTGCCTCAGTTTGGTTAATGCCTTTTGTATCTAATGGAATAATATAAATAAAAAAAATCAAGCTTTTATTGAATTCTTCTTGAAAGCAAATAGGATAGCTGTTGGTGATATAAAGAGAATAGCAATCATTGGCCGACCACTAAGAATGTGTAAGTGGTAACCATTCAATTCTTCGTATTGACGAGATAAATGCAAGAAAAATATGTGAAGATAACAGAAAATGTTTGGGAAATGATATACGAAGTAATAAAGTTTTGATATTTTAATGGTATGTATATCGCCATATCGGATACCACAAACATTTATATGATAAGAAATGGGAGGCTTGGGGATCTTGGCCCCTCTTAGTCCCTTTTGATTTGTTTTACAAGTTTATAGATGTTAGAATTAAACATTTCTCTTGAAAAGTGGAAAATACTATTTGCTCCCAATTATATTATGAAAAATGATACATAATCCCATGAAAAGCTAAATTTGCTTCTCTCTCTCTCTCTCTCTCTCCACAATCTGCATGAGCTTGATTAAGTTAATGGCATGCTGATCCATAAAAAAACTGAACATTCTCTGAAAGTTTTTTTTTTTCCTGGTGACCTTGACATGCAGATTTTGGAGCAAAACTTGACTATGAAACGGCTCCGGGGTGATGAAATAAAGGTATAGTAATATTAGCATTGTGTCTTCTAATTTTGTTTAATATTTGCATACATCGGGCCAACCGTAGTAAACATTGTTTATGAACTCTTTTGAAGTTGACTTAACCTTGTCAGAACTTTCTTCCAATGACAAAATATCTACATATGTATCATATTCTGTGAGTTCGGCATAATCTTATTTTCTTCCATGGCTGCATCTTGATAGGCTAAGCACTGGGATTCATTCTATCAGTTCTACAAGAACACCACTGACAACAAGTTTGGTCCTCATTTCCTTGACTTCAATATGATTTTTTTATCTGTAATGCTAAGTAGTCTGATCCTTTTCAGCTTATTCACTCATCAATAATATGATACTGCTTCAATGACCGCATCTCAAATATGCTGTTGATTATTGATAGGTGGGGTACTCCTTATCTTACAAGGGATTTCTTCCATGACATGGGATCCAAGATGGGAGATAGCGTACTACTTGTCATTGCAGAAGATGGAGGCGAGCTTGTTGGGGGAGCTCTTAATCTCATTGGAGGTGATACTTTGTACGGGCGTCTATGGGGATGTCATCCCGAGGTTTATTATCCATGCCTGCATTTTGAAGCGTGCTATTACCAGGTTTGAATCTGATTTTTTGGTATCACTAGTAATAGGTGTTAGCCAAGCTAAGGGTCATATTCTACATTACCGAGTTGGACATTTAAGTGTTAGCTCTTTTTACCATGGCATGTTGTATCTCAAGTTTTGGAGTCCAAATAGTCAACAGGGAGGCGTCTTCTTTTCCCTTTTCGCTCTCCTGACAACAGCTTGAGGGGAAAAAGTACCTATAGCCATTGTGTAGGCAACATGACACGAATCCTCCTGTAGAATATCTTAAGACATTGCTTTAGACGATGTGATGTATATGTACTCGAACTTTGTTGATACCTCACAGGCCATAGAAGCAGCCATTGAACTTAATCTTAACACAGTGGAGGCCGGAGCTCAGGGAGAGCATAAGATTCAGCGAGGCTATCTGCCTGTGACAACTTACAGCTGCCATTACCTAACGGATGACCGCTTCAGAATAGCCGTACAAGATTTTCTATTGCGCGAAGCAGCTCAGGTATTTTAGTGTTCACATTGTTTTTCATTTAACAATGAAATCATCTCAAGAGACTAGCTTGATGATAATCTCCAGTTACATCCTTTTGAGGAACCACTCTCCGACTCTTTTGTGCAATTTATCTCAGGTTGAGCATGTTATGAAACTAATAACCGACTCCGGGCCCTTCAAGGCAGAGACAGGATAGAAGTTTGAAGATGTTGAAGTTCTCATGTGAATGTCTGAGTCTTTTACCTTTTTTACTGACTGGAAAGAAAGTGTAGTCCAAAGTTGTGTACATAATTACAGCAATAATATTGCATAGGAAATGCAATGTAATTAGCATTATATAGATACCATCAAGTATGAACTATGAAGTGAATTTCCCAATTGTGTAATCCTTTAATTTAGGGTTGTTTGGACTCCAAGTCTCCTACTCATGTATACTTGGTGGTTTAATTAATATGCATGGATCCATAGGTTCTAAATTATAATCACTGTTACTACAAAGTTACCTTTAAAAATATCTTACCAGAATGTCTTATGTTACTAGGTTCCATGTAGTTTTTGTCGTGGTATCTCATTGAAAGAATGTGAAGTTTGTCGTCATATGGTTTACAAGTTGGGTCTCCTACCTAACAACTTAAATTTTTGTAAGCTTAACATAATATCATAATTGGTCAAGAGTAAGGGCTAACCCATCAGCCCTAGATCTCATTTTGGTCCATGCATACACGTGTAGGAATCGTTCTTATATCTAGCATGCACGTGAGAGAGCGTTGAGTTGTTTGGCGACACTTACGAGTCTCTCACTTTTCATCAATGTGATAACAATGTGGAATTCTTGAGAGAGAAAAAAACTTTATGATTACAAGCAGGAGCCAGTGTCACTTATGAATACATATGTAGCATAACCATCCAATAAAAAAAGTTCAAAAAGGAAGAAACTGCAAAACAACCAACCTCATGACCTGAACAAAGAGAAAAATTTACTAGGCCAACTAGACAGTACAAATCAATCGTGAAACAGAAATGAAAATTTTCATTGCAATATACTTTTTTCTTTTTTTTTTTATCTACAAACACCTATTGCATTGCACCTCTGTGACTGGAGCTACTGTAATGGCAATAGCAAGGCATGAGCTCAAGTTCTGGAGCAGGAGCAAACACCCACCCAACAATAATGCATCAAAATCATCAACTTGGGTCAAATCATTATCTAATATCTACCGGAATGTGGAGGTGCAGGTGGCAACCTGTTAGGCGTGCGGCGGCTGCTGGAGTTTGAACCCGAGCTAGCGTCGTCACTGTATCGTCTACTGTGGCTGGCCCCGAATCTAGATGAGCCACTGGGTCCATTTGCGGCGGCATCAAACGCAGACCTCCAATCATCACCTGATGAGGATCCACTGGCTCTTGGGCTACTTTCTGTGCATATTTAAGGTAGAGCATCAAATTAGTACACAGGTTTCATTCACTGAAAGGTTACCACAAGTAATTGTTTACGACATTGCAGGTGCTTTAGAGATAATTATTCATGCAGCCAATATCTAAACCCGAACCATATTATGGAAAGTGGTAAATTTTGAAAGAAATTTTAGAGGTTAGTAGCAAGACTGAAAACCAGCAACCCTACAGTTAGCTTCTATCATGAACTCTTGCGCTTACGAATAACAAAAACAAAAGTGTGGACAGCATACAAAAATTTGGAGATGCTATTCTCACCTGAACCACCATTGGATAGACTAGATGCAGGAGCTGCTCGGTTATCATGGACAGCAAGGTGCCTCACAAGCTTCGAAAGAAGAGAAGATTGTTTTTGGCATCGTTCCCTCTTACGCTTTACGTTCTGATCCTCCAGTAGTAGTTGCTCAATCCTCGCTGTGCTTTGGGCACTAGCAACCATAACATAAATAAAAATTTCACTATTTTGCAGCGGGAATTTTTTTTTGTTGTCCACAACAAAAAAAATATGTAGAGAAAAAAATGATAAAGGTACTTCAAGTGATAAGTTATATACAAGTTCCCCTTGGATGGGGAACACATCTATGTACTTTTCATGTTCACATATTTTCTCAGCTTCCGTCACTTCCCAAGGTGTTCCTCAGAATTGTGGTTTATCATTAAAAGCATTTATAGATCTAGTAACTACAGTTGCGGGTTTGAAAATACATTATAGTGTCAAAATCTCGAATCCACATTTCGCATGCAAAATAAAATAAAGGACACAAAAAAAAATGGTACTAACCTGATATTACTGTATAACTGGTTGAGCATGTCTTCCTTGGCTTTCTCCACTTGGCAAAGGACTACTGCCTGCATAACCAGAAAAGTCAAAGATGATTATCGAAGAACCACATATGTAATGAAGTAATTAAATGTTACTGGTATCCAGGAGAATGGGCTGACTTTTGGAACATTGGCCGCAAGGCTGTTAAGAACAGCTTCAACATAACCACGGACTTCTTGGGACATCCATCTGAGCTCCTCCTCTGGATCCGCAGGTCTTCTAGCCATTGTAGCCATTGTATCCTGGAAAAGATACAAGTCAGCGATGAGCTTTTTTTAACAAAAAATCCTACTAAGTAAATCCTAGGGGAACACGATCAGGAAGATAACTAACTGAGAAACGCTGATCAAAAGAATCCTAGATTCAATATATACTAAAATACAGAGCTGGGAAGAGTATGGATCTCATAAAGTGAAACAAGTAATATCGTTTCTTTATACTAAAATAAAAACTTCAGAAATTGAAAATATTGCAGTCTAGCCATGCTCTAATTTTCTTTTCTAACTCTTATTGAAGAAAAGAAAAATAAATAAAAAGAACAATGGGTATCATTAGATAGACTCACGAGAGAACCATCAGAAAGGCTTTGGCGCATGGGGAGACCAGATTCAGCACCCTTCACCTGACCTCCTCTAGCCTGGACAACATTTCTTAACTTGTTTAACCATTCAACCTTATCTGCCATACTCTCGGCCTTTAACAAAACGTCACTTTCGGCTGCAAAATTAATATTGGAGCATATTAATTACACATCAACAGGAGAAAAACTTATGTTTGAGATGCAAACAGAAGAGCAAGGTAATGTAATGATCAATATAAAAACCTTTTAAAACAGTCTTGTAGGGAACCTTGCTAGTTATCTTGAAAACCAATGCTTTTCCAGAGTCTGGTCCATTGGCCTTTTTATCCTTGGAACTTTTAGATGTTGGCTCTTCATCAATTACTTCTTCAATATTGCAGTCCTGTTAGTTCATAGAAAGATTGAGATATATCTACCACCGCAGACCAATGAGAAACAATAAAAGACATTTGGATCCAATGTTTGAATACGCCAAGTGAAAAGGAAAAATCAGGACAAGCACAGAGAATTATAGATACATGTGAAATGTAAGCAAAATAGAAGAAAATAATTCCAATGTAAGAATGTATTGTATTCTGAGCAAAAAACTTAAAAATATTCATGTGTGAAGGAAAATGAAAGCAAGAAAAGAAATGCAAATTGTATGTATTAGAATCTGCCACCACTTGAACTACATACCTCTAAAGAAATGACACCACGAAAATGTCTTTCTTCTTGCTTTTTGGTGTAGCCAAGCTGCAGACAATCACATTAGAGCATTAGCAATGCAGATAATACAAATCCTTTATACATAACCAAAATATGCCCAAGTCCTAACAACTAATCAACTATGTCAACTTTCTTCTTTAAATTTCCAATCAGCCATATAATCTATAATATAATGGCCTTGGCCGTCATAATGAAATATTATTCATTAAATTCACATGTCTTCAATGGGATACTTGAGGAAATCTCAATAGCTGAAAAGTGAAGAAAATACAATAACAAACCAGGCAGACTGGCACAAATTTCAAACATGGCACTCTATTTAGTAAGAATATACTAACCTTCCCACTTTTCTCATTTAGAACAAACCAGCGTCTACTCCAACCAATTGTTTTTCCACTTTTCTTAAGCAAAAATCCTGCAGGAAAGGAACAAAGGAGGGGAACTTAATGTGTGTAAGAAGACTAAACTGATGCCATAAAATCATAAAACTTGAGATTCGTAATGTTAAGCTCCTGATAAAAAGCCTTTGCACTATGAGGGAGAGAAACAAGGAATATGACTAACATAAAGATAAACCACTATGTAACAATATGCTGAAGAGTGATAGTATTTCATTTTAAATAACTTCAAATGAGCATCAGATGCTGCCTACTGAAGCTTATTGGAAAAGCTGTGTTTTACTGTGGGGTGGCTATGTTTTGACTAATAAAAGAATGCCCCTGAATACAAAACAAGACAATCTAGCATGGTTTCTCAAGGAGAAAGGGGAAAATATGACAGTAAAATATCCTAGGATGAATGCAGCTATGCTTATGATAAAAATAATGTTCAGACTGTGTACAAACCAGCTGTTATCTCGCCTTCTGGACCAGCAGTTTTCAAAGCCGGAGCGTCTTGTACTTCCTTGTCAGATTTATCTTTCATATCTTTTAAGCTTCCACTAGATTGTTGACCTCCGGTCTGAGGACTAGTTGCCTACAGAGAGGAGTGCAAAATATAATTTTTAGTAAGATCATTGAACTACATGATTACAACATGCATGAAACCAACAAGGTATACAAAACAGTTTTAATCTAGCTAATATACATGGTTCATCTCACTTAATCTAATTTAAGTTTGACACACATTTTAGCCATTTATTTCAATTAGCTGAAATAATCCCAAACTTAGTTTGCAAATGAGTGGTTGAGATTACTATAAACAGAAACTGGGCACAAGTAGCATTCTCATATACTGAAGTCCAAATAATCTAGAGAAAGAATAATCCCTCACCCTATTTAATAAGGACTGCTCTGCATCAACAGCCTTCTTGGAAGATCGGCTCTTTATCTCTTCTTCACGTCGTTGCCTATCCATTCTGTTAAAGTTGAACAAGTAATGATCAAACAAACATAATGGAAAACCATAGAAACTGACCAACATAGCAGGGAGGTAGGTAAATCCAATTATAATTCAAGCATACCGCCTCTGGACCAGACGGATGAAGTGTTGAGGAGGAACAAATGCACGCTCCATATCAACAAGTGCCACCACCATCTTTTTAGCTTCATTCTTGAACTCATCTAGCGCAGCACTTGCAATTGCCACAACCTGGTTTAAATGTCACATCAATAGAGATACCTTAAACATGCATATAGCAATGAACACATATAAAGTATAGATGAAACTGAAGGCACCATTACCTCTCTCTTAAAAGGAGGGTATCTTCCAAGACCAGGTGTAGCATTTGCAGCTGAAGAAACTATATCCACCAGTACACGATGAACCTATTTTGATAGCAAGATATGTTTTCGCTTGAAGAGTTAGTATAAGAATTAACTTTACTAAATGAAAACAAGTGCATGCTAAGATATTTATAATTTTTTTTGCTAATAATCCTTGTAGTTTCCCAGTCTCGCACACATTAGGTCAACACCAGGATAAGTCCCTACAGGTGGCTCACTCCAAATGGCGGGATTCGAACTATGGTAAATGGTGAAAAGGCACCAAATCCCAGGAGTACAACCCACTCAGCTAACCTCTTAAGGATAACATTTTTAAATTGGATATGCGAAAAAAGATGGAGCATTGTCCCAATAGCAAGTCAGTAATAGACTTTGGAGCCTATTATTCCAAGAAGCCCAAATTAAGAGAGATAGAAGAACCAAAACATGTGAGGTTTCATGAAATGGATAGTATTGACCAGGTGCACATCAATAGTTAACTCTTAAAGTGAAACCTATGAATTAGTTGAAACCAATCTTTCACTAGGCTATATGAAAGATATAAAGTTAAACAAAGTAAAGTATCCAATATGACAATGCAATCACATCACTTATTTATGCCTGCCCCTGTATTTGCAAGCAGGTTTCAAATTAAGAACAATACCAAGCAAAGTATTTTTGACCCCAAATAGAAACTTAGTGGCTGACAAAGGAAGAAAGCAAAAATGAAAACCCAATGTTCCCGCAATAGAAAATCACATATAAAACATCACACAAGTGTACCTCATCAACACACAGGCGTGATGGTTCTTTTGCTAGATCCAAAACGCTTTTTATTAAGGATCTCAAACCTTTCTCTGGAGAGATAAGATAAGGCTGATAACCATCTGCTTGTAGCACAATCTGTAATGGAAAAAGGCTACTGTAAAAGCCAAGCACCTCAAATAATGCACACAAAACAAAAGATGGGATAATTGAAAGAAGATAGGAACAAGGCATGTACCTTTTTAACATTGACTATGTCAAAATGCCTGTCTAAAGGAAGTTGCTTAATCCGGTTAGGAAAATTCCCCTCAAAACTTGCAACAACTTTCCAACCATTACCCTGCAAAGAATTTTTTAACAAAATTCATTTTCAAATGTTAATCATATGGTTAAAGCATAAACATCAGTCAACTATCAAAATTAAATATGATCAACTTAAAAAACATGACGGAAATCATTAAAGCATGTAATATAGCTGTCCACTGAACTTGGAATCCAGAAATGTGGCGGAAAAAGAAGAAGAAGATCCCAGTTGCTATGTTTATTCAGACCAATAAGGCCTTCTAGAAATTCACTAAATTTCTTGCATGCTTATTCTTTTGCAAATATTCAACTGTTTGAAATGAATACCTATGAATTATTATGCAAACTATGTGGATAGAGAGTACTTTGAATGTCAGTTCTATTTCACAAATAACTCTATGCTTCTTAACTAAGAGCACTTTTTAAATATTTTTTGCATGCTTACTTTGTACAAATGTTTCACTGTTTGAAATGAAACTCTATAATGCACTTTTTGGATAATGTACAACTGCTATTAGTATTCTAAGGGTCATTTCCTATTTTACAGATAAGTGATAACTTGATGCTAGCTAACTGAGAGCACTCTAGACTCTAGAGAGGTATATTGTTCCTGGTATCATACAATGATCATCTTGCGACATTGAATGTGCTATTTCTGAAATGGTTACCTCTCCACCGGCAATATGTAGGATAAATTTGTCCTCAAATTCACGGCACAGTTGCAAAGCTAATGCTCTTGTACCTTCAATACCTTCCACCATTGATTCACCAAGTCTTGCTAATTCATCCTGGACAACTTGAGACTTTCCTTGAAGTCTGCATTGTAATACATATAAAAAATGAGAATTAGTATAAAGTTAACACTAGAATTAAGAACTCAGGTATAATCAAAAGAGATGCACTAAAATCACCATATAAAATGACCATAGGCTCAAAATGTGTGAACAAATAAGAAATGGTCATGGAAGGAGAATGAAGATGATGATGGTGCAGTAACAAGTTTATAATGGATGGAAGGAGAGTATTTAGTTCTTTATGAAACAAGCGATCATATACTTCTACGCAAATGCTCTAACCAAAAGCATATTTCTGTGCTCTACTGCTTCCACATTGTACAACTTACTGATTCGGGTGCCTTTGGGTATTTTGGGATAAGGAACCACAGAACGGAAAAACTTTCAATTTAATAAGTACCTTTCCAACTAGACTAGCATTACACCTTGCAACATGCCTCCCTAAAGAACTAATAGATTTGCCAGTTTGGAATCATGAAACATTTTATGAGTATTCTACATACAAACAACCCCCTCCCCAAAGAATCAAATGCAAATTCAGCAAACATATTACGATTTACAAATGTTAATCCCAGACAATATTGATATAATTCCATAGCCCAACATCATTTTGGTCCTTGTATGAAGAAAAAAGGTATGATTAACCGTACAAAACTATATGTGGCAGTATTTGAAAGAACAGTAGTAGCACAGAAAACAAAACGCAAGAGTATATCAAAGATTTAAGTACCCAGAGAGAAGATTTGGAAGACGGAGTTTCATGCGATTACGAATCTGGCTGGCAAGGGCATCAACCAGAGCGACTCTACCAAGCTTGCTCTGAGGGGCTCCAGTCAATATTGATTTTAAACTTTCACTCTCAGCTCGCCATGCAGTTTCTAAGGAGTTCTCAGACCCACCAGACTGTGCAGAAGCTATGGAAACAGATTGACCAATTAAAGCAACCCATGGAATGTCAGATGTCTTTTGTGGCCCCTGATTTAATAGGAGAGCTTGAACAGCCACAAGGGCTTTTGGTTCAGAAGCTGCTTGGTCAATTTTACTGATAACCCCAATTGTTCTAGTACCTATAATCCACGCAAGTAAAAATATACACAAAAATCAATATTATCACTACAAATAGTTAAAGGAAAGAACATTAGAAACTCCAAAAGAAAATGATATTGTAAAAATTGACGGCTCAAGTATAAGAATACACGCACTCTCAGAATCATATTCCTTCGCAATTCTGAGTGCTCGAGATGATGAAATCTCTGGAGTCTGAGCAGCAGGTACTATCACGAGCAAAATAGCATCAGTGTGCTCAACATACTCACTGATCTGGAGAAAATTAAAAGACGACATAAGCTTGAACCATTGCATTATAGTAATAAGATCCAGTTATGACACATAGTATTTTCAATCTACTCACCAAAGAATCATCCATTATTCTTTGATCCAGTCCAGGTAAATCAATCAATTTTAATGGTGGAGCTGGAGAAAAAAAATATAATTAAGAAAAATTCAAGAAGTTTGGATCCACGAAACATGCAATAACAATTAAAACACAACACTGCGAGATACGGTTAAATTGTATTAAAACAAGGAATTGTAAAACACGAACACATGCAAATGTATGCAAGAAACTTTTTGTTGAGGTGAGAACTAAGATATATGCCATCACTTAAAGTGAGAATGGTTAAGGAAACAATAGAAATTTAATACTGACCATCGTTCCTTAATTTTAAAACATTCACCAAACAAAACAAGCAACTAATGATGTTGAGCCAAAGCCAGACTATGAGGCTTAGCAGCTCTTGAAAGTTCTTGCCCAAAAATGGTTAGGAGCATTTAATTAAACCAGAAAAAAGTTTAAATGAGGAAACCAGCCAGTGTAGGGCAGCTTTTAAGACGTTGCTTACTAATCAGATGGTATTCATGAATCCTTCAGAGGTTTTATACTGATACAAGCATCACGAAAAAAGAAGCCAATACTACTTATGCAACACATAGGATAACTAAATAGGTTTCAGTATATCGTTAATATATCAACTGTACCCGTGATGCATGCATATGTAATTGGAACACAACACTTAAAAAGCTTTGCTTCACTATTTGCAAATACCACCAACGATAACAAAATTCTAACGGTGAATATTCTTTTACTCCTTTTCACATGATAAACTATTCTCGTAATGATCATCCACTTTGAAAATAAATAATAGAATTGAGGAGCAACCTGTACTAGTGCGAAGCTTTAGATATATCTCATCACGTTTCTTGCCTGAGGAACCCTTGCTTAGCCTATCTTGTAAAGAATGCCGAAGAGCACCTATGATGGCCAGAGATAATCAGAACCATCACAACATCAATCAACTATATCAGTCGCACAAGAGTTTGGTCATCACATCTAAGATCTAATACCCAACTTTAAAATATAAATAAAAACATTGCAAATTTGGTTAGAGGTCTTACTTGCAGAAACCTGTTGAGACTTATTGTCAATTTGCAATATAATAGATTTGCTATTTAAAGAGCTATCTCGAGTTAAATCAATGCTTATGGGAGCCCGGGTAGCACCATTTTCACCAGTTGGCTGTCAATTTTAAGGTCATAAAGATAGAAATATGAGGGTAGAATACCAGGAGCATCAGATTTAAATCATAGAACATTGTGATGGTTGGGTACCATAAGCAAATAATTCATAAAAAGGAGAATTTTCACCAAAATGAACTGTAACTGTATTCAACATACCAGAACAGGATGTCCAATTAGACTGTTTAAGACAGCTGATTTACCAGCACCCTGATCATGAAAAAAAAATGCATAAGTATATTGATCTTTCCACGCTCTTGACTACACAATAACCACAAAACCATTCCCAACACACTTGAATGAACGAGAAAGAAAAAAAGGGAGGATGAAGATTGGCATGATAGAACAACTTTCCCTTAGCCTTTAAAATCTGAATAAATCAACCATAGCACCCTAAGGAGACGATCAAGGAGCACTCAAAGCTATGCTAAAAGCGCCAAACACTAACATGATGAATATTGTTGCTTTCAAGCAGGGCTTACAAATCCAAGTGAGGAAAAATTTGCATGTTACAATGGGAGGAAGCACATGTCCAACTGTACCCCGCCATTTCCATACACACCCGCCGCCG
>JAYMTH010001975.1:0-13498 GCA_036897465.1 Pelargonium australe | reverse complement strand
TACGAGCATCCCCCACCCCCCACACCTCATAAAAGAACTTTGCCACCTCCTTCGACGAGCACCGCCCCACCACCCTCGTAAACAAATCAACCACTGAGGCACTCCCTCTCACCATATATTCCAAGCCCAGCAGCCTCCATACTTCCCATGCAAACTTACAGCCAAGCAAAAAATGCTCAATAGTCTCCCTCTCCAACCCACAACGAGGACACCGAACATCCACCATGATCCTCCAAGCCGCCACCGCTACCATTACGGGCAAGGAGCCAGACACCACACTCCAAACCATGTGCTTAACCTTTGGTTGAACCTTGGCCTTCCACAACTTATTCCAACACCAACCTTGTTGCATGAAATTCATACCACTTCTCAATCTCCTATAACCACTTTTAACAGTATAACATCTTTGCTTGTCATGCAACCACATCCAACTATCATTACACAACTGACAACTTAAACGAATCGCCTTAATAGCCTTACTCTCATCCTCCCCAAACCACACCTCCAACTTCCTCTCGTCCCAACCCCCATCTTCACTAATTCGGAGCTCCGACATAGTAAGATCCTCCCTCACCCCCATCGGTCGAGACGAAATTTTAAAACTCTCCAATCCGGGAACCCAAGGATCCTTGAAAACCTGAATTTCCTTCCCCGAACCTACTCGCCTCACACAACCCTCCTTCAATAACTTTTGTGATGCCATGAAGCTTCTCCAAACAAAACTCGGACTCGAACCACACCTAGCTTCCAAAAAAGAGCTTGTCGGGTAATATCGTCCCCGAAATACCCTACTAAACAGAGACGAATCATTCGTCATCAATCGCCACCCTTGCTTACCCAATAAAGCAAGATTCATATCACGGAAAGGGCGAAAGCCGAGACCTCCATAAGCTTTGCTCAAACACATCCGGTTCCAATTCGACCAAGGAACACGACCCGACCCCCACCAAAACCTCTTAATCAACCGCTCAATTTCTTCACAAATCGACACAAGAAACAAGAACATACCCATGACGTACTTTGGCATCGCCTGGACTACCGACTTCACCAAGAGCTCTTTCCCCGCTTTTGAAAGCCACTTATTATGCCAACCTTCGAGCCGAGCACGAATCCTATCCACCATGGGTCTAAACAGCTCTGATTTGTTTCTTCCAACACCAATTGGGGCATCAAGATACACCTTAAGAAGATCCACCATACCTACTCCCAACACCCGTGCAAAAGCTACTGCATCCTCCCTCTTTACATTTTTGCTAAAACAAACTTCTGATTTTGACAAGTTTACTGCTTGTCCAAAACAAGCTTAATATTTGGCCAATAAATCTTTTATTCTGCCCAACTCCAACATGTTCGCCTTGCAAAATAAGACCGAGTCATCCGCAAAAAACAAATGCGAGACCGAAGGAGCCCCCTAGCAACCCGGCATCCATGTAAGAGACCCTCTTATTCCCTTCTTCTATAAGTGCCGACAAGCCTTCGGCACAAATGAGAAACAAATATGGCGACAAAGGGTCCCCTTGTCGAAGACCCCTACCCGACGTAAATTCCTCAAGAAGTAAATTATTAAGCGACACTCTAAACTTCACCGATTTAACACACATCATAATAAGTTGGATCCACCGCCCTTCAAAATCCAACTTACCAAGCATCGCTTCAAGGAAGTCCCATCGAACCCGATCATACGCCTTCGCTATGTCTAACTTGATCGCCACCCATCCCGTCACACCTTCCGACTTCCTATACATCCAATGGAAAATTTCATTAGCGACACAAATATTATCAACAATTAGCCGCCCGGGAATGAAGGCACTTTGGTTTTCAGCTATAATTGATGGCAACACCCTCTTGAAACGATTAGCCAACATTTTTGAAATTATCTTATATAAAACATTACACAAAGATATCAGTCTCAAGTCCCCAATCAATTACGGGTTTTGCTTCTTTGGGATTAGAACAATAGATATTTCGTTCAACTTTTTCGGCAACACCCCCTCCTTCAAAAAATTCAAACATGCCTTCGTCACCTCTTTCCCCACAATCGGCCAATATTTTTGATAAAACATTGGGTTAAACCCGTCCGGGCCCGGGCTTTTGTCCGGGTGCATACTATCAACCGCATCTTTAACCTCTGACTCCAAAAAAGGTGACAACAACTCTTCATTTTGCTTCGCCGACACAACCGGACGAACACCCTCGCACTCCAAAACTGCCACCTCCATAGGAGCTGCAAAGACTTTCATAAAATGATTGGTTATATATTCACCCAAGCCTGCTCCCTCTTCCAACCATACACCCTGCTCTGTCTTCAACCTTGCAATATAATTAACTTTTCTCCTTCCCGACACAGCTCTATGATAAAATTTAGTATTCAAATCACCCTTACGCAACCAAAATTTCTTAGCTCGTTGTTGCCAAAAAATATTTTGTCGATTCAATAAATCTAAATAGCCTCGACGAGCCTCCTCCACCACCCCCAGTCACCATCCCCACATTGGCGGCTCACCTCCAACAAACGTTTCCTAGCCATTCGAACATTATAATCAATTGAACGAAATTGTTTCCGAACCCACTCTGCCAAGTCTCGTCCAAACCTCTCAATTTTATCGAAAACATTACCCACGGACCCATCTTCCCATGAGCTACGAATAATTTCCTCACATTCCTCCCTACCAACCCAGCAATTTTCAAATTTAAAACGATAGGGACGCCGATTAGATGTTACCTCTCGAGGCAAAACATAAAGGGTTGCATGGTCCGAAGTAGTTTACGGTAACACCTCCACTTCCCAACTCGCAAACTGCTCCATCCAACTAATCGACCCAATAGCTCGATCGAGTCTCTCTTCCACACGAATGGAACCACCCTTACCCCTATGCCACGTGAACCTCGGACCTCGAAACAACAACTCATGCAAACCCGCATCGTTTAACGCATCCGCAAAACCGCTGCATATAGACATAGGTTAAGAACAACCTCCTCTTTTCTCCTCTGCACACCTGATGTCATTGAAATCACCCAGGCAGAGCCAAGGAAAATTGGACCCATCAGCTAAGGCACGAATTCGTTCCCACGAGTACCTTCTATGAGCTCTATCTGGCTCCTCGTAATAGCCCGTCATACGCCAACAACCCCACTTCAACATCAATAAAATGAGACGAAAACTTCAACAAACGAAAATGCACCTCCTTGCTCCAAAAGAGAGCCAATCCACCACTCTGACCCACGCTATCAACCGCAAAATAAACCGAACATACCCAGGCTCTTCCTCAAACCTTCTAACTCATTTCTCCTTCTTCGCGTCTCGATTAGAAACACTAACTTAGGCCTAAGCCCCGACAGTTCCATGACAAAACGCTCATTGGCCCGGGCGAACCTGTTCTGACAGGTCCGCCATCTCCACGCTTTTTGGCACCAAATTGTCCTGCACAATTTCCATATCCTCGGTCTGTTTCCTCTTCGCATCCAAAGTCAGTGTATCATCTCTTTCCAGGACCTCAATCTCCTTTACCAGGTCGTTAACCTCCGGCTCCGATGATGATACCGCTCCCCCATCAAACCAAGCCCCTCCCTTAGCATGTCTCCACCTAGATCCAGCCACCACATTAGGCCTCCCTTTCATTGCATTCATGAAATCGTCGTACGCCCTCTCCTCGCCCACGTCCGTACTACGCAAAAAGGCCTCACAATACTTCTCAATGTGCCCAAGTCGGCCACAAAAATAGCAAAAATTAGACAACTTCTCATATTTAAAATTAACCCATGTCCATCTGCCACTCCCATTCCTCATCTTCATTCTACGCCGTAACGGATTGCGCACATCAACTAACACCCGAATTCGATAATACGAATTCCATCCTCGCTTAAAATTCATCGGATCTGATTCAACAAAAGTGCCAACCACCTTCCCAATCTCTTTCAACACAGCCTCCGACACACTCTCCCCCGGTAGATCGTGCACTTGCACCAAAAAATTCACCGCATTCAACTCCACCAGCCTAGGGTTCTCCTCTCTCTCCAACTTTTTCCATACCAACAAGTGATGATTATATGACCATGGTCCGTCCATAAACACCCGATTCGCCTCCTTCTCATTATAAAACTCAAAGAGAAACCTTGGAGGATCATCTCATGCTAACCCCGTCTGTGGCACCGACGATACCGTAACACCCATCGTAGGCTTCCAAGCTATTGCCAAGTTATCCCACATATATTGCAGGTTAATGGGCGCATCTGTCAGGAGTCGACCTACAAGCTTCCAAGTACGGACCGACGATGGTTGTTCTCCCGTCGCCAGCACTGACAGATCCAGAAAATCATCTTCCTCCCCCTCAATCCTTAGTCCCCCAAAGTCAGCCTCTATTGTATCTCCCATCGTAACACAGTACTGCTTCACAACCCTACAACTACTTCACAATTACAGACTCCACTTCCTACCTTATGTCCACCCTACCACAACGCCGTCCACCGTCGCAGCTGATTCCGTCCGAAAAACACGCAAGCACGTCTCAGAAAACCCTAGTAACCGCCCAAAACAACGCTTGCTCTCAAAGCAAGAAAGGCCACTTTTTTGTGAAACCACGTTTGCCCTTAGAGTTGTACGTGTAATAGAAGTTCAGGTACTAACTCTGGTACAATAAAACATTGGGTATCAAATGTGGATTCACCCCCAAAGTTTGGGTATCAAATTTGCCTATAATCCTTTTTAAATTGAGTACTAGTTAACTTATTTTATGGAACTTTGATAAGTAAATTAACATTTTCTCAAGATTGAAACAACTTAAGTGGGGTCACTAGACCCCATGTAGAGGAGTCTATAAAGTTAATGACTGAGACTCCGTCAAGACGAATTGCAATTGAATTCAAACAAGCACTCGACGCGTATAAATTTATTAAGACGGATATATGTGTTAAATCGTCATGACATGTGAAACTTTCATAAACGTATTAATTTGTCAATTCAAACGTTGGATATTTACATTTAACTCTATTATATTAGAGTCACTAAAAACAACACCACCAATTTTATCTTGCCAGACAACGTTGATTGATATATTATAAGTATTCATATTGATTCTTTACTACAATGTCAAATCGTTATTGGCTTAAATATATTATTACATCGACTTGTATTAAAATAGTCAGTCCACTGATTAAGACAAGAGACTACAAGAGAAAGGGTCAAATTTGGTAGCCCTTATAATATTCAAAAAAACCAAGTGCATACCTTTCAATAACAAACTTTCTACTGCAAGACTAACATTATATAAGCAACAGTTCGATTTATGCTAAATTTTGCAAACCACAATCCAAACTCTCGCCAAAATGAATCAATCTTTTAATCTATGTTTTCTATTAGTCTTCTTCTTCCAAATATTTTTATACCTCAATCTGTACAAGGTGAGAGCACTTGATGCTAACACTGATAGAGATGCTTTACTCTCATTTAGAAGTACAGTGTCTGATCCTCAAGATGCTCTGAGAGGATGGAACTCATCTTCATCTCATTGTACATGGCTTGGTGTCACCTGCAACGCAACCGACATGCGCGTCCAGTCGTTAAACCTTTCGGGACTTGGCCTCTCAGGGACTTTACCACCTCAGCTCTCCAACCTCTCTTCCCTCCAAGACCTTAATCTACGCAACAACTATTTTCATGGCGCTATCCCTTTTGAGCTTGGCCAGATCGCCACCCTTCGGAGTATAGCTCTTGGTCAAAACTCACTCAACGGTACAATTCCGGTTAGTTTCTCTAATTGCTATAATCTTGAAGAGATGAGTTTAGAGTACAACGAGCTTACCGGGAACCTTCCTTACCAACTAGGCCATCTACCTAGTCTTAGGATTCTCGATATGTCTGTCAATAATGTTAGTGGTACAATCCCACACTCATTTGGTAACCTCTCCTCTCTCACATCTCTCCGCTTAATGCGCAACAATTTACGGGGGGAAATTCCTAGTGAGTTGGGTAATCTAAAGAATCTTAAAACTCTTCAGCTGGCGGAAAATCATTTGACAGGGGAGATCCCCCTTTCACTGTACGACATTTCGTCGTTGATGTACTTGTCTCTTACTGGTAATAATCTCTTAGGAACCCTTCCTAGCTATATGGGATATGCTTTTCCTAACCTAACAATGGTCCTTTTGGCTGGCAACAATCTTGGAGGGCCATTGCCTGGCTCTCTATTCAATGCTTCTTCACAAATTACCTTCATGGACCTCTCTAACAATACTTTTCAAGGGTCTCTTCCTTTGTTTGGAAACATGACAAGTCTTGATTCCTTGCATCTTGGTGGAAACAATTTATCTTCCACAACAGAGCTGAATGACCTTGTGTTTGATTCACTCAAAAACTGCACCCACTTGAAGAAACTGTATCTGAATTCCAACCAGTTAGCCGGCAATTTACCGAGTTCTGTTGTGAATCTGCCTGCTAGTCTAGAAGACTTTTGCATAGACGACAACTTCTTCACCGGTAGCTTTCCTCTAGGGCTGGAAAATAATCAGAACCTCGTAGCCTTGTCTATCTTCAAAAACATGTTTACAGGATCCATTCCAAGTTCAATAGGAATGCTCAGGAAACTACAGAGACTTAATGTGCATGAGAATATGTTTTCGGGGGAAATTCCCGACATGTTCGGGAATCTTACACAGTTGTATGAGCTCAGATTGGGTTCTAACAAGTTCTCGGGGAGAATTCCCCCAAGTTTAGCGAAATGCAAGCGTTTGCAGCTACTTGGTCTATCCGGGAACAAGCTCAATGGGAGCATACCACTCGAGATCTTCGGACTTTCCAATATAATCTTTCTGCTATTGGCAAGAAACAGCCTCACAGGTTCACTTCCAGCTGAAGTTGGCAATTTGAAACAGCTTTCAGTCATAAATGTTCAGGACAACCAGTTGTCTGGAAACATCTCTGCAACTATTGGAGATTGTGAAAGCTTGGGCATTCTCAATATGGCAAGAAACAGATTGGTTGGCTCCATACCAGATTCTTTTGGAAAACTAAAAGCACTAGAGACCTTGAACATTTCCTCTAATAGTCTCTCTGGTGAAATTCCTAAGGATTTAGGAAGCCTTACCTTGTTGAAGTCCTTAGATCTATCATTCAATATGTTAGAAGGGGAAGTACCAAGAAATGGTGTGTTTTTGAACCTCATCTCAGTTTATCTAGAGGGAAATGGTAAGCTTTGCGGAGCGGATAAAGAGACATCAACAAAGCTAGGAATCGCAGAATGCTCTACCGAAAGGAGATTGAATATTGGTTTACTTCTCAAGATTCTTATCCCAGTTTCTATCTTCATTATGTTACTTTTTGGAGTCTCATGTGCAGTTTGGCTAGCCAAGAGACGAAAGAAGGAGAAGCCAGTAGAGCAGAGAGATTTGTCATCTCCGGCTCACGGTGTTAGACTGCCAAAGAAGTCGTATGCTGAAATCCGGCTTGCAACAAATGGGTTTGCTGCAGAGAATTTGATTGGGAAGGGCGCATTCGGATCTGTTTATCGAGCAACATTCTCTGATGGGACAAATGAAGGTCACACCACTCTTGCTGTCAAGGTTCTTGACTTGGGACAAAGCCAAGCTTCCAAAAGTTTTGATGCAGAATGTGAAGCCTTGAGGAATGTTAGGCACAGAAATCTTGTGAAGGTTTTTACTTCTTGCTCCGGCAATTACCATACAGAAGGTGAATTCAAAGCTCTGGTTATGGAATTCATGTCTAATGGTAACTTAGATAGTTGGTTGTACCCTGACAACGATGTCTCGGGGTCATATCTAAACTTCTCTCAAAGACTAGCCATTGCCATAGATGTGGCTTCAGCCATTGATTACCTTCACCACGACTGTGATCCGCCAATTGTCCATTGTGATTTGAAACCGGCAAATGTGCTTTTAGATGATGACATGACTGCACATGTTGGCGATTTTGGATTGGCGAGGTTTTTATCCGAAAAGGCCTTGCGAGAAGGAAATAGCACAATAGGACTGAAGGGCTCAATCGGCTACATTCCTCCAGGTGCAAAAGTTTATTCAATTCTCAATGTAGTTTCTTTATCAATTTGTGGCATACATTGTCATATTAACTTGATACATTTTCATATCAGAGTATGGTCTGAGTGGTAAAGTCTCAACGAGCGGGGATGCCTACAGTTTTGGGATTCTGCTGCTCGAGATGTTCGTTGCAAAGAAGCCGACTGATGAAATGTTTAAGGAAGGTTTAACCTTATTCAAGTTTGCATCAGCAGTACAAGAGACCGATCGAGTTCTGAAGATAGGAGATGGGAGACTTTTCCATGACAGTGGAGCCTACAAAGCAAGTGATAGCAGCAGTTACTCGAGCAGTATCAGTATCAGCATCAACACATGTACGACGAGCAACGATGATGCTACAAGAAATTGGCTTAGCATCATGGAAGAGAATGTAGCTTCAGTGATAAGAATTGGATTGTCTTGTGCTGCTCACTCTCCCAATGATCGTTTATCCATGAGAGAAGCCTTGGCAAAGTTGCATGAACTTAAAAAAAAGTGTTAATTAAAGAACACCAGTTCTCTCATTTTATAGTTAGTAATTAAGACTAGTTTATTCTTCATATTTTCTTAGCTCTTATATAAACCTAATATTTGTATCATTGTGATCATATACAGCAATACCTAGTTGTTGTTTCTTTCTCTCTAATTTATCAAGAAGTAGCTTGATGTCTTTATTATTCATTGTAGCCTCTAACCTTCTGTTGCCTATCACCATAATATTTGCAGCATTCCAAGTTTCAATATTGTCTCAATTTCTTACCATGCTTACACATATTATAAGTACTTTTGCATCAAAGATTGCTTGCATATATATATACAAGGTGTAATTGTAGATAACTATTTTGAACTCCGTTTTGTAACAAACAACTACATTAATCAAGTTATTTAATGTTTCCATCCGTTAATTACACTTAACAAAAATTAAATTATAGGCACATGATATGTTATATATTCTTAAGGGGAGGTTGCATATGACCACTATAATGCACTAATCTAAATTAGATGAGTACCTAGAACTTTTTTTTTTTTTTTTAAATCAAAGAACCGCCTAAACTTGTAAATGATCATTCCGTTAGTTAAGTTTAACAGATTGACCAATTTTCTCTTTCAAAATGTCCATTTTACCTTTGTGTATGATGTTCTTGGTGTTCTTCAATTGTTCTTGGTATTTCAAATACAAGATCAAACCTAAAACTCAATTAATTCAATTTCACATGAATGTAATTCAAAACCAAACCAAACCCGACACATCTTAATTCTATTTTCTCTCAAGATTCAAGCTCAAAATCAAACTCAACTAATCTAACAAATTTGTTTCAAAATCAAACCTAAATCTAAATAGACCTATTTTTCCGTCAACAGATTTCAAATCATTTTCAAGGGGTGTGTCGGGATATTCAACGACCTTTTACCTTGGACGAGTTGAGATTGGCGGTATTTAGCTTCGAGGTCGGATGGCTTTAGCTTGTTGTTTTTCCACTAACGGGAAATTCGAAAGGTTTGAAATCGATCTTTCTGGTCCTGATTCCGATATTGCAGTCACCACAGAGCTTGAATGATTATAGGCCTATTAGCCTAGTTTCGGCCCCTTATGAGATAATGTCGAAGCTACTTGCGAGTAGAATCAAACCTCAGCTCGGGGGTTTAATCAGTGACGTTCAGAGTGCATTTATTCATGACCGTCTGATTCTCGTTAGCAACCTAATTGCAGGTGATTAATCCATCTTGCTCGAGTTTCAAAAAGAGCCTCGATTGTCTTGAAAATCGATTTCAAATAGGTGTTTGATCGCCTTGATTACTCTTTCATTCACCAATGGATTAGAAGTTGTCTTGCATCATGTATTTTCGTGAAGATTAATGGTTCATCATCTCGTGATTTTCTAGGGGTGCTCGTTATCCCCCTTTTTTATCATAGTTGCTGAAGCTCTTCACATTCTTCTCGTGAGGGCCATAGTTAACTCCGGGCTGAGAAGTATTCAGATTGATGATTATTCGATTTCTCATTTACAATTTGGGGACGACACAATTATATTCTTGGATCTTGCAAAATCGAGGCTCTCTCGGTCCCTTGTGTCAAAGTTGTGTTGCATGGTTTTGAGTTGGTATCAGGCTTAAAGATTAACTGCTCCAAGTCACACTTGATTGGTCTCAATACCCCCGATGAGATGTCCATCCATTTGGCTTGAGATGTTGGGTCGACAGAGAAGAAGAAGATGAGTCCAATACTAGAGGTGAGCCAAATCAGAAGGTTATTGAATCATTGGTGCTGATATTTGGAATTGGAATTTCTTGTTCCGAGGAAACACCAACGGAAAGAATGAACATCAGTGATGTGTTAGCAAAGTTGCTTGTGATCAGAGACAATCTCGCTGATAACGGAGGGCGTGGACGCAGAGCTCAGGTAACCCAATCTACCATCAGTTGAGAACATGTCAAGGTCCCTTATTTTGAAAATTATGCAATATGTTTCTTGTTTATGTTGATGTACAGGTACCCAGGACGCGTATTCCAGAAATTTGATTATTCGATGCCAACTTGATTCGAGACAAGATTTGTTTCAGATTGCTTCTATTGCTTACTGAGACCATGTTGTTCAATAATCCATATTATTGTTTGTGTGATAGTTTTATTCTCTGTGATTGCTTATCCTCGGAGTCTGTTGTTTTGTTTTTAGCTTTCCGTTGTACCTGAACAAACTTTCCATTGATGTTGAATGCGTATTCTATAAATGTCTTTAATAGTTCATGATGAAATAAAGATACGAAGAAAGTACTTATCGAAGACAATTTGCTGACATTTTTACTAAGATTCTGTTCTTGTCTGATGGATCATGGATGGATATATATTGTTATATACGCAACTTTAATTTGTCTCTATTTTTGCTGACATTTAGTTTTAACGACATCAGTTAGTTTTAACGGATTCCGTCAATAACTTAACAAAATGGATCTCGTGGAAACAAAATGAGTAATACTATGATATCGTGGAAACAAACCAAAGTTCAAGAACCCTCAATCTTGTATTTAATTGTGCTGGAATGAACCCATTGACTAGTAAACAATCTTGTCCTATATATCAACTTGCATATATGTCTTAGTTTCTAAAATTTGGAATGTTCTGGTTTTATGTAATAGACTTGTTGGCACCTCATGGATGGATTCAATTTAGAGCTACATCACCTTGAAATGGTGGGTCTTATATTTGTCATATTCTTGGAAAATATATAAAGCAATAAATGCAGTGTGAATACTCATAAAAAATACACAACAAGGAAAAGTCAGTGTATCAACTTCTTGTCTGTTATGCCAAAACCGGACTGAGCTAGCTTAATTGAAATGAATGGCTAAAATTCTAGAGATATGAAGCTGACAGTACACTACAACATTTTGGACCTTAAACTGATACATCTGAAAGATATAAAATTATCGGATACTTAATGTGCATTATTGACTTGAGCTTTGTAGAGTCATTGGGTCATCTGCATATATATATATAATTCGGATTCTGTCTTATATTGCAGACTTATTCTTGGTCCAATAACATGATATTTTCTGGGTGCATACAAACATGCCTGGCTTTACTTGTCTGTCTAGTCGTCTTCTGGAAGAAAACAACATTGCAAATAGAGCTAGATCGTGTCATTCGGGATAGAAGAACGAGTCAAGTGTAGTGATTTTGAAGGCCTCAAATTTGAAAGTTCAAGTGTATACTGGAAAATACGTTTGGGCTCCTCTGTAGTTTCTGTGCAATGGTACCATTACTGATGACCCTCTTGGGGCGTTTATAATTATTAGAAACATGTTTCATTTTGTTATGAACTGATACTCAGTAAATTTAATAAAAGTAAGCGTTAGTTAATTTGAAACTATATATATAGCATAGTTTGAGACTAGTATAGAACAATATGGATAATTTGAACATCAAATTAGAACAAGAACGAATATTGGATATCATTTCCGAACTAAACCATTAGTGAAAGGATCAAAATGAAACATTTTCCTATCGTAAATGATGAAATGATAATTATAAATGCATCATATTACGTACAATATATGAGTGATCAATCAATCTTACTGAGTTTTTCACTCACAGATGGTCCTTGATTGCTGCGCATTTGCCGGGAAGAACAGACAACGAGATCAAGAACTACTGGCACACCCATATGAAGAATCGCGGGAAGAAAACCCGAAAAGCGGATTACGAGAAAGCCAACGAAATTTCGGAACACGATCGAAGACAACCAAAGTACGTACAGAATCCGAAACAAAAAACATTCTTGCAACAATCCCCTCGAACCAAGTTTTAGAGAGCTCTCCGTTGTCTCCGGAAACATCTTGCTTGTCCTCTAGCTCCAATTCAGCAAATGTATCGGAAACAAAGTGTGTTTCGGAGGAAATGATCATCAATTCATTTGAGTCATTTCCACAATGCAGCGGAGATTTCTGGACCGAACCATTTGTATCGGACAATTCGTACTTCCCGAGTGAGTATCCATCGACATGCTTATCGCCATTTGTTTCGTACGATACTGATAGTATGGATTTGCTCTATCAAGTGATGCAAGAACTATCAGAAAACAATGCATATTTATAGTTAATAAGGATTTATTGATCATATGTATACTCGTAATATTTGAGAGCGAAAACATAGAACATTGGCTTTGATTGTAATCTCAACTCGTATATATATAATAGTTGTATCAGGTTCCTATACTCGTCCTGATATTGCTTACACAGTTCACCATGTCCTCGAGATAGCATTATGTTTGTCGAGCTGTGTTAATGCAAAATGTCATTAATATAGATCATCTCTATCCATAGTATATTTTATTCACAATAATAATGAAATTAAATACTAAAAAAATCACAAATTAATTGTCAACCATAGGCATAAAGATTTGTTTAATTGGCTATTTGGTTTTTTTTTTTTTTATTCTTTTGATGGTCACAGGGGTGTCATGTCTCTCTTTTGTGCCAGCTCTTCAATTTTTCACTTCATGCTTATATATAGAGATGATGAAACTTAAAATGTCAACTTAATAATTGTCGAGACTCAGCTAAGACACAAGAAAATTAGACTCGGATGACTACCAATTGTTTGCATAACCATTAAAACAAGCAAGACTATATTAAGTGATGACATGACATTTTTTATTGGTTTGATTGAGTCTCGACCATGACTGACTTGATGTTATGCTAATAACAATGAATATGAAGTGACCAATTTTGCCTGTCTTGTTAATTTGGGTAGGAAAAAGGTTCATTTTAGTCCCCATACTATCCAAAACGTTCCAATTTAGTCCTCCAACTTTAAAATAATAAGTAGTAGTCCAAAGTTCAGTCGAGTATTTAAGTTTAGTCCAAAGTAGTCTCAAAACCGTCTCAATTCAGTTCATTCCGTTAAATTGGCGGATGAAAACCGTCAAATGTTACTGTAGCCATTAAAAAAAATTATTTTATTATTTTATTGATGA
>JAYMTH010001974.1:0-13500 GCA_036897465.1 Pelargonium australe | reverse complement strand
TATAGGCCTTAGTTTTTAGAGGACTCTCACAAGACTAAGAAAATTTTGTGGTTGCAACTACTTTTTTTTAGACTTCACACCTAACAAAACAAAACCCAATGAGACAATGGAGGAGAGAGACTCAACTTACTAAACACAAACTACCATTCCAACGGACAAATATATGATTGGTAGATTGTTGACTTGTCGTAGACACTCTCAAATATTATCCATATTTGACCTCTTATTTTTCTTTGACTTTTTTATTCATTTATTTTTCTTTTCTAATATTTCTCATAGGACCAAACAAAAAAGAGAAGAATAGAATAATAACTTGTATATATCTAGCGGTCCAACTCTGATTCTATATAATATATGTACGATTTTGATATTAAATAACTCTACAAAATTGTACGTTGCCTTTAGTCACAAGATTTCTTGCATGTGAAATCAAATTTTATAAATAAATCCCATGTTATTAAATATTATTTTGAACGTTATCAAAAAGGGTATACATGTAAAGTTGATGTTGTAATACAAAAATGTTAATACCTGTTGTACGTTGTATGTGAAAAGGGTAAAAATTAAACTTGGAAAGTAATTTTCAATAGTTTAAACGTCACATTTTTGTAGTTAAATTTTAAGAATAAAATTACATAGAAAAAGACTATATAATCGATCGAACTAGTATCTATTTCAAACAAAAAAAACACGCACATACTTTATATTTTTCATATTTTTTGTCGTACCAACGAAACAAATATGGTTATTATTTGAAACTATTGGGATTAACTTTCCATACATACCCGCACATATACGTACTTATATCAAACCTACCTTTCCTAAGAAGAAACCATGAAATGTGGGGTTTTATGACATATAAATGGAGAATAATATTCATGTTCTTGGCAATTTTCATCTTCGTTTTGGCCTACATCTATCGTTCAAACTTTTAAAATAATTTTATCGTAATGTTTGTTTTTACACAAAACATTATGAATGTGTTATCATATCGCTTGCCATCATAATTTAAACATAAAAACAAATTAACAGAGCGGAGATAATTAACAAGTTTCAACTCTTGAGAGTTGGTGCATTTGGTTGCTTAACAAATATTATACAAAAAAAACTCGTTAAATTTACTTAACAAATACTATACATTGATGAACATATCATTTCTAACCGCGTATATTATAATGAAAGAGAGGGAAAAAAATCACTAAAATTACCATATTGCCATTCAACATGCAAAAGAACTAAAACAAGAAAATAACATAATCGAACGACAAGATACGATGTTACAAAAAACTAACATACTTGATCATTTTTTCCGTTGAAGTTGTTGTCATCGTCGTAGTCTCCATTACCTTTAGGAGCTTCCGGTGCCGTCCGAGTCGCCGTAAAATACATTATATATAAAAATATATAGTATAAAAGAAAATATTGATGAAATGGGGTCTTGAAAATCTCCAAACGAAGCTTTTGTGAAGAACAAAAAGAAAGAGAAACAACAAAACGATGTAGAGAAGCTCTTATAAAAAGAGAGGCCAATGTCCGTTTTTGTGAAGGACACGTGTACGTTGGTGGGGTTTGTAGAACAAGTGAGCCGGCTGGTTTGTTGGATTGACCGGTTGGTTTATGTGTCTTATGTGGGTTTGTTACCGGATGAACCGGTAACAGAGAGAGAATGTGGAGATTGGCCATTAGCTATTAAGGACCAATTGGCAATTACCAAACGGTCGTAACTTTAGTTAGACAGACCAAACTCTCAAATGACGTAAATTTACAACTATAATAACAAAATAAATTTGTAATTTTTTTTTTAGGGTTAAAGGCACAGGGGTACCCAATCTTTCGGCTGAAACTTAATTTAGTACCCAAATTTTAATTGTACCAAAGTTGGTACCTAAATTTTGATTTTTAACTCGATTGAGTACCTTCCGTCAACGTCAGTTAATCTCGCCGTTATCTCACTGCCATGTCACTTGATCTGTGCTGACTTGGAATTTTTTTATGACGTGGATCGTTTGATCTGTGTTGGTTTGGAATTTTTTGATGCCATGGAAATTGAAATAAAAAAAAATTATTGAAGAAAACTTAAAAAATCCAAAGAGCTTCTTCTTCTCTTTGGTTCAGTATCTGAACAACCCACACTCAGATTATTACCCTAAAAAAGCTTTAAAATTATTACCTAATTTCATTAGTAACTGCATAAGGTTCTTTCAAAAAATAATGGTGTTCCTTTTTCGTTTTTAGCTACATTTGTTCAAAATCCATTCAAATATTTTGTCAATCTCAGATTTGCTTAACCGGAAAACTCCACGAACATATCTTGGCTCGCCGGATCTGGCTCGAGCCCAGATGTTGGACCCGCTTTCGCTTCAGCTGCCGCCGCCGTCTCCTTTCTCCTCTGACGGTGTACAAGAGAGAGTGGAAGAGATAGTCTGATTGAGGAGAGAGAAGGAGTCTGCTAATGGGGGGAGAGAGAGAGTGAGTTTCTTAATGGAGAAAGAGAGAGGTGAGGAGAGAGAGTCTGATAATGGAAGGTGATTTGGATTTTTTTTATTTTTCAAATTAATAAAAAAAAATCAACCCACATCATTAATAGAAAAAACAAGTCATGTCATCAACATTTTTCCATATTAGCGAAGCTTATATGACGTGGCACTGAGATAACAGCAAGGTTAACTGTCATTGACGGTGGGTACTAAATTGAATTGGAAATAAAAGTATGGGTACTAACTCTGGTACAATTAAAGTTTAGGTACTAAATTGGGTTTCAGCTCAAAGTTTGGGTACCGTCGGTGCCTTTAACTTCTTTTTTTTTTTTTTAGTTAAAGTGTATTTGGACTAGGTTACTACAAAACATTTAGATCTGACAGTTCAAATTTCGAATATGATTGAAAAGGGTGCGGATAGTGGGTTTCGAGTTTTATGTGCAAAATCTTCGAGTTTGTTCAATTTTATATAAAAATTGATCGGATTTATTCTATGCTAAATGTGAATCAGTTTCAGATGTTTGTGAATTTGGATCAAAATTACCAGATCTATGCACATCTCGTGATAGAACTGACAATTCTAGTTTCACGATTGGGTTCAAAAGAGTTGATCCGTAAAGAGGACGATTTTGCGGGTTTCGACTTTTGAGCTTCACGTGCAAAACTTAAGAGTTTGCTCAATTTAAATTGAAAATTGGTCAAATAGTTTTCAATCCAAATTCATATCATATTTGATCATAAAAAACTCTATAATTAAGAAAACATTAGACTCGAAAACATAAAAATTCAAGTCCCACAATTACACCGAAAGGAAACATAGTACATGATATCAATCAATAGTTACAGTATTTTGGATCAAAAGTAACATCGTTTTAGACGCTCAAAACACTGAGCTTGTAAACGCTCAAATATTGGAGACATAACATGTTGTTGGGAGCGTATCTTATGGTTGCAGCCACTATTTTTTCACCTTTTCTCGTACCAAAAACCTAAAGATGGACTCACCATTCACCAATATTAAACACAAACTACCATTCCTCACAACACAAGTGTATGATTGGTAGATACATAGTTGACTTGTGTCTTTTACACTCAATCCATGCATCTTGACCTCTTATATTTTCTTTGACTTGTTATAGAAAATGATTCTCAAACAAAGAAAAGTAATGTTTCTCATATTTAGAACTTTTAAAAAAAAAAAAAAAAAAAAAAAAAGTAATGTTTGTCACATAATTATGTGATTTTATTTAATTTGCCTTTTCTCCAATTGCAGCTAACAGTCCTAAGAAACTACCTGTTGTAAGAATTAGTGATAAATCTACCCACATTTTTCAGACATACAAGTTCTGCCAATGAAATTACTGACATGTGGATTCGGCGGGCCGCTTCTTTTTAGTTAAATTTGGCCTAATCCAAAACAATAATAACGCTTCATTCGTCCTAGTGTTCTATGTGTCGTGTATTTTTATACCAAAATAAGTGTCTCTAAACCCAAAACACTAAAAATTTAGAACAAGAATGAAGATATAGAATGAGAACTAAAACTAGAGATTCTCTTTCCTTTTCCAATTCTTCATCTCATTTTCTCTAAAACAAATTATAATCCAAAATCTACCTTAATATGCACAAAATTCGTATAATAAATTAGCTTAAATGATTGATGCGATATGCATAGAGGACCTAGTAGAAATGATGAGGCGTATAAAGAGAGCCCAAAAAAAAGGGTCATTTGTGTAAAAGCTAACAATACCATGGCTATGTAATGCAATTTCACTATCTAAAAAGTGTGTACTCGTAAGTATGAAGTGTGCAAAAAGTTACAGACAATAGTTCGCAGTCAGAATTCAGAGCCTGAAAATCTTCAGTGCAACTCCTAGCCCTTACCGAACATCAAAACTAATGTTTACCAAACAATCATCAAAATGTCTGTAGACGTTAAAAGTTCCTATGACCCGACATACATTTTGTCCCTAGACTAACCAAACAAGCAATAATTACCAGAAAAGAGAAGGCGAAAAGTTCGTTTAAATAAAGCATCGAAATGTATGCGAATATCCTGCTACTATTTTTCTTTTTGATGAAGATTGCTTAAAAACTATGGAGCCCATTTGAAGGGAAAATGAAACTGAAACAGCTCAAACTCAATATGATCATGATCAAGCAGCAAAGGGTCAATTGAGTTTACAAGTCTATTGCCACCCTCCTAATATTGCATGATTGAAGTCTACAAAATTGGCAAGGAAAAAAATACTTATACGGTGAAGTACAAAACTTTCTCATATTTATAAAAACATTTTACATTCTCTTTCCTACTAATTAGTACATATATGGTAAAACCAGAGGCAAAATGAAATGTCTACTAGGTAAAAAAGAACTTTTAATGTCTATAGACATTTTGCTGATTGTTTGGTAAGCATTGGTTTTAATGGACATACCTGAACTGAACATCGTCTAACATTCGAATAAATGGGTTCTTGTTACCAAACCTTACTGATTTGACCTTGATGTGTTTCTTGTCCTTTATCTTCTATTCATATTTCCGTACATCTAATCTTCTTCAATTTACAAGTGTCGTTGCCTCCAACAAGGCCACGCAGAAGCTAGCTATGTTGCACAGTCTCCCTGCATAATGAATAAGATAACCGAGTAAGCCTTTGTTAGAAGCATGAATTGCCCAAGCAGAGCTCACTTTGCCAAAATCAAGTAGCAACAATTATCAGAAAAGGGTTTAAGATACCTGTCTAGAATACAATCTCACCGCCATTACAAATTGTTGGTAAAACTGTTTCTAAGACCAGATAATCATTCGGAGTCATGCTGACTGAGGAATTGGATAATTCGGGGATACACTTGCTCCACTGCCTGTTTTTTTAGTTAGAGATAGAAAATATAAACAGTTGCGCAAATTAATATAATGATTTTTTTTTTTAAAATAATGATTTCGGGGTAAAGGATTGCCCATACCAGTCGTCCTCCCACCAAATCATAGTGAGCAAAATGTGCACCTCCAGGTTCTCCAAATACTTCATAGGTCACCAAGTGCTCGGGAATAAGCTTTACCGTTGCTGGTCCATTCGTAGTTATAGTATGTAAGCTTATAATACAAGATTAGATGTACGAATCGAATGTTAATTATCATAGAAAGTGGACATCTAAGTTACGTTTACTTGAAAAATACCTTCTACAGCTTCAGGAGGACAAATTAGATCATGATCTCCGGCAAGTGCTAGGACAGGGACACTGCCTTTATGCAGATAATTTTTGTAAGAGAATGTACCACTTCTGTCGCGTAATCCACCCTCTTGAAAGGCTGTTCTTAACTGCAAGAGGAGCTTAGAAGGTATGGTACCTGCCAGTTGTATTCCGACCAAATATTAGAAAAAGGAAGGAAATGGACCGTACAAACACAAGGCCACAAGAGCTTCAATAAAAAAAAAAAGGCCAGCTCATTGTTAATTAATAAACGCTTTACCCCAACCATATCAAATTAGAACTCAGATTTAAACCATAAATTACAAAATGTTGAATCGATCTCATTGGGTATCGGATGAACACCCCTAACTCTAATCATATGCTCTGTGCTCACAAAGAGTATTTCTTTACTTACAAAAGTTGTTCAAGATGAGCTTTTCTAGCAACTCTGGATGCATCATATTTTCAGCGGATATCAGACTAAGAAGCCAAGGAAATGAGACAGGATATGCTGCTGCCAGTAATGTCCCTAAAGGAACAGCAGGTACATTGAAAGCTTGCGCAGGATTTGCCTGTATGCCAGATGCCTACGCATTAGTTTCTCACATAAACTATCTTCTACAGTGATCTCACATTTAGAAGCATATGTTCCCTTTGAATTCTCAAGAAAGAAACTAGAGCTGATTGACAAACCTACAAGTTAGTCCACTTACAAGTGGTAAGAGTAATTTGAGCATGGATTTTGAAGAAGTGTAATCAACTGATGATGCTAAAGTGACAATAGCCGCTAATTTAGAGTCTCTTCCTTCATGACCTGTTCAGACAAGCAATATTAATACATAAAAGTGCGTGAAGGAGCACTAGTATTGATGCATGGAGCCTATGAAGCACAGCTCCAAGGAGATGGACCTATTGGTACCAGGTACTTACCGAGTATTGGCACTTCGTGGGTATTTCTGGGTACATACCAGATTCTTACTCAAGTTAATGAAATAGTATTTGTGTGGGTACTTTCCGGTACGGCTTGGGTATGGTCAAAATATGATATGGGTACTTATTGGGTGCTTAAAAAATAATAATAAAAATAATAATAATAATGACCCACAACTTCTCTTCTACCATCCTCCATCAAAAAATCTGTAAACCAGAACATAACTTCTCTCCATGATTCTCCTCTTTAACTTACTGAAAACTGGAATTTTTATTTTTATTTTTTTGGTTTGTTGTTAGACACTAGTGATTATATAGTTGAAATTTTTGATATACGTAATTCTAATTTGAATTATATATTTCATATTTTATTGTAAATACCCTCTCCTTACTAGTACCTAGGCTTTTTAAAAAATAGTCGTACCGACGCACTGGATATGTACCGTAGTGGATACTCAAATTTGTACTTGTGCTTCATAGCACAGAACTCTACATTGAATAGTAATGCACCACAAACATATCTTCATCTTCGGCAGTCTATTACTCACTTAGGGACTTGCTAATTGCATTGAAAAATATGCATGCTTCATGTATTCCTAGAGGGTGAATAATTTGGTAACGTAACAAATATTATAATAATTGATGAAACATTACCACATCGTGAAAGCATTGAATAAAGCAAGATTCCCCCCATAGAATGTCCAATTGCCATTAGTTTACCATCCTTCGGGTTGCATTGTGCTCTTACATATTCCATCTACATTAACATAATAGAAGACTGTTTAATTAAAGTCAACATGTAAGAAATAGACGAAAAGGCATTAGAAAGAGTAACAAAATTGTCATATATAATCTTCTACCAAGATAAAATGTCACCTCACCGCAGCAGGAACATCCTCCTCGAGGTAGTGATCGAAGTCCCAGTCATACTTTACAATCAAGTCTAGTTGTTTATGGACATCTCCTATTATCGAAGTAAGACGCTCTTGCCAATCAAATAATGGCAGCGAAACAGATCGCTGAGCTTCATCAAAAATATTTACAAACCTTTGTCTGAGATCCCTAATTTGGCTTGCAATTCTTGATTTATCCCATGCTGTTGCCATAGTTGTTAGATCGGGTTTCACTTCAGATACAACAGTCTCTGCCAAAGCAGTAGGACTATTATTACTTGGCTGCTTTTCTGCTGATGAAACACCTGCACTTGCACTCGCAGCAGCAGCTTCTATCTTCTTGGACAATGCATTGGCAGACTGCTCAATCGCTTCAGAATTTGTTTCCTCGACACTCAATCCGGCACCCCTAACTTCAAGAATCCATGTGTCGAATCCATGGCCCGACATGTAACGTGCAAATGAAGACTGCAAAAATAATCACACATGTTAGTGAAAACTGAAACATTGTAGAGAAATAATAGATATTTACCGGCCACATACAAGATTAATGATTAATCCCAATGACTCTCTATGGCTAATGATTACATATAATGAGGTCACGATGTAACATATGATATGAGACTAAATTAGAAAAGGGGTCATCACAATTCAAGCCGGTATATCTATATTGATAGTATGTCCAAGAAAACCTCTCGCACGCATTACACAGATAACATATAATATTACTAATGGGTGATACAGAACAAAATTAAAATAAAAACATGTGTCATTTCAGATTTCATATTAATTACATAAATCTCAGCAGTCAACATAACATAAATTAACTAAACCAAGCAAAACTGATAGTTACAAATTGATTAGGAATGTGCATCACCTGTGCATTACTTTGAACCTACTCGCATAACTTAATTTACTTATTTTCATAGAATTTGCTCATCAGAAAATATGATCTCCTATTAACTGACTCTATTAAACTGGTTTCAGTTCTTAGTGATGATACAGTAATTTGAAAGATCAAAAATAAAATAAAAACATATATGCCATATCAGAGTTCATCTTCATTGCATGAATCTCAGCAATCAACATTTCTAAATTTAAATGAACCAGGCGAAACTGTTAACTAAAAATTACCAAACAAAAACAAATCTGATTCTGCAAACAAACAAAAAATAGAGCACAAAATTGCAAAATAAATCGGTAAGGAAACAAAAACACAAACCTCGGGAGACAGATCGTAGCCAATAGCATTCGTCCCCACGCCGGACAACAGCAGCAGAGGGTGGCTTCTCGGCGGAGCCTACAAGATTCAAAATAAGCTCACACTCTCTTAACAGTCTAAATCCAAAACAAACAAACAAACAAAACCAATAAATTAGGGTTACGAGGACCTGAGGAGAGGGATGGTAGCGCCAGAGAGCGAGTCTCCAGGTTGATTTGGAGACGGAGAGGTAGTGTAGCTCGTCGGCGGTGCATGTAGGCGGCTTTTCCGGAGGTTTCAGGACGGTGGGCTCCTGGTGGGCGCCTGCGGAGAGAGATCTGATGATGCCAAACGACGCCGCGAGGCGGCGAGAAGAGGCGACGGCGCGTGAGAGGAAAGTGGCGGTGGCGGTGGAGGAGAGAGAGCGGATGGTGGTGACGGTTGCTACGTGGAGGGAGTGAAATGTAACTGCCATTTCTTTTGTTTTCTGAAAATTTGTGGCAATTTGGGATTTGATCGAGCTTTGTGGGTTGGTTTGGCGGTTCTTTTTTTCTGATAAAAAATACTCGTAACTGTTTTTTTTTTTTTTTTTAATTAGGTAGGGTAATTTTTTTTTTTCTTTAAAAAGCGAGGCTTGAAGGCTCAAATATGAGACCTCCAAGTCACTCGCATTATTGATAGTTAGGGTAATAATTAATTTAAATTCTTCGGGACTTTTTAATTTAGATACTGACCTACTTAACGTGGTACAATATGTTATCATTTTTCACGTCAGTTAAGATGCCACATCATCAATCCTTTTCGGCAAAAGAAAACAATATGTTTCACCTTACTAACTCATTTGATGTCATTGCAAATATTTGTTGAAGTAAATAAAATAAAACCCAAGTTAAATAGTATACTCTTAAAACCCGCAACTACTTCTTCCCAATGCCCATTCACATATGTCAATTCTGCGAACTCCATGAATCAGAAGAGTGTAGGTTGCATCGTCAATGCTGAGATGGTGCGATACTCTTCTTTCTAAACTGCTTATCAACAATAGTCTGCAAACCAAGATATGTTGAACCAAATGGTTAAAACACTTTGGATTCCGTATGAGATTTCAAGTCCGAGCCTCTTTGTCGATGGTATGAGGTGAAATTTGTGGGATGGGGTATAAGGTGACGCTCTCTTTGGAAAGTGAGACACATTGTTACTTCGAGTATGATGTCTCGTTACTGATAGAAAATAACGGGCAATTGTCCATAAGTAAATTTACATGCACCATCGCTACATACGTCAATACTCTTCCATCTAACCTCATCTATCTAATCGTGTCGGTGTTGGGTCGAGCTATGTAATTTCAAACTTAATTGCAACAGAAGATGACATGCAATGAAAGGCACAACTTTAAATGGGAGCAAGAAACAAATGAACCCAGATTACATGTGACATTAACCATCGCCAGGCACAAAATAATGAAACACAGAATCTACAGCACTGATCAGTAGTCACATGAGAGCCAGTCAACATGTACTTATATATAAACATAGCTTCTGGACTCTATAGGGTTATGAAATCAAATTGACCCAATATAGTATTTTTGCTATTCTTCTGTCTGCACAAACTCTCAAGGCAGTGAATGCACATTCAGTTTCAGAGTTCAAACAAAAGCGATGTCAATGAAACTAACGGTAAATCTTCAAGAATGTTTCAAAGAATAAGATCGCGAGCTTCTCTATGAGTCTGAATATGGCTTACATAGGTGTTGCAGTTTTGGATCACTCAAAGTTTCGAGAAGCACCAGAGGTTCACAGTATAGAGATGGAGAAAGAAATTGCACACGAATTGTAACCATGACTCATAAATCAAAGTATAAGTTAGAGCAATCTCGTAAAAGTTCGTTTGGGAACTAGAATTTCGTTTGAAATTCTCGATTTCAGCCAAATTCAGTGTAAACCTAAGAATTTGGATCCAATACAATTCACGAGGTGTATAAAATATGACATTTCCAATGACAGCTCCTACCCTAACATTAGAAATTTTGTGGTTCAACAAACGTTACAAGTATATTTAAATTCTTATATTCCAAATTCTAATTTTCAAATCAAATCCAAAAATTCAAACGTAATCTTAAACTGAATAAAATGAGAGTTACCTTTCGTGAACCTTTGAAGCTGATTCCAGGGTTTAGTCACTGCCCCAGTATAGATGACTTTGGCACAGCAATAGCCAGGAGAACCAAAAATGAAGCGAACCCATGATTCCATTTGGAAAATGGTAAACAAAGGCCGAGACAGGTAAAAGATGGGGCTGCATGACTGACATTAAGGGATTCAAATAACCAATCTAAGATGGGAAAGTCAAGCTGCAAGAAAGATTGAATATGTGCTTTCATGTGTTCTAATCAGAAAATGAAAATGTAATTCATCTGCACATTCTGTATAACATAGTATCATGAATCATAAACCGGTAAAACAAAGTACTTAATGAATTATCCTTGCTAACAATGTAACATCTACCCAGAAAAACGCATATGAACTACATGAGCTAAGGAAGGGTTTGATTCCTATGGCAATAACAATATATGATGAACAAGACAAAAGAAAAAGAAAAAAACAAGGTTCCTTGTATATCACAAAAACATACCACAAACAAACATTAATAACATGCAGACTCATGATACCAATCGGAAAATGGTAGACAAAGGCCGGGACAGGTAAAAGACTGGGCAAACATGACTAATACAACCTGATTCTTCACTGACCAGAAGTAGGAAAAAGATCCAAACAAACAATCTCAGGTTCGACCCTCAACCTGCAAGAAATATCAAATATGTGTTCCCATATGTAACATTCACACAGAAAATGCCATTTGAACTTCATAAGCACACAATATTCGAGTTTGATGTTTTACAGTATAATCTTAGAAAAGGCTTGATTTCTATGACAATCACGATAACACTATGATGAACAGGATAAGAAAGAAAAGAAAACATGGTTCCTTGTCATTCCGCAAACCAATATTAATAACAAGCAAACCCATGGTGCCATTCGGAAAATGGTAAACAAAGTCCAAGACAGGTAAAAGATGGGGAGCATGACTTGCATACAAACCCAATTCTTCATTGACCAGAAGACACAAAAGGATTCAAACAACCAAACTAAGATTGGGACACTCCACAATAGGGAGTTTAAAAAGTAACCTGCAAGGAAGATCAAATATGTGCTTCCATATGATCTAATCAGAAAATGTAAGCCTGCACATTCTATATAACAAGTATTCTGAATCCTAAACCGGAAAAACAAAGTATTCAATGAAATATTCTTGCTAGCTATGTAAAATTTATTCAGTAAATGGCATATGAACTTCATAAGCACACAATATTTGAGTTTCAAATTTTACAGTATAATCTTAGAGAAGGGTTTGACTCCTATGATAATAACGATAACAATATGATGAACAATAAAATAAAACACAGTACCTTATTATATCACAAATACATACCACAAACCAATATTAATAACAAGACAGACTCTAATACGAAAGATTAAAAGACAAACCAAACCCATTGCTTCAAAATTGTTTCTTCTTTCCAAATTATTTTATATTGCCTATGAAGTTCTGATCTGTTGCTTGATGCCATCATTGGGGTGTTGAGAAGAACCATCTGGCAACACCGCTGCCGCAGCCCCTGTCATGGTTTGATACTGAGCAGCAGACATTGTAGGTGCTAGGGGCTGAGTATAGTATATCTGGGCATGAGTAGGCTCCGCATATTCATAAGCATAATTCGCAGGAGGAGAAGAACCCTGAGCAACAGATTGAGATGGGTATTGCATCTGAGAGTAGCCAACATATTGCTGATGTTGCTGTTGTTGTTGCTGTTGCTGACTGGATGGTACTTGGACCAAAGCCGGAGCCCCTGAAGCTCCGGTTCGGTACATTCCCGAAACCATTTCAGATTTCGCGATTGGAGGATTCCTCATGGCATTGTAGGTGGCAACAGAAGGAGTCTGAACCATGGCAGGACTGGTAGGCGTTTGGGGAAGGGTAGAAGGTGTGGCGGTGGGAGCTTCAGTGATATTATGTTGCTGCATAGACATGTTGTAAGCTTGGCTGGGTCTTGCGGGCATATAATACACCGGGTACTGCTGATCAAGCTGGGGATGGTGTTGCTGCTGGGAATGATACACAGGGTAATATGCCGGAATTGGCACTGCACCCGGGTGATGTGAAATATAATGCACGCCGGCATGAATGAATTGTTGTTGTTGTTGTTGTTGTTGCTGCTGCTGCTGCTGTGGGTCGAATTGATGTTGCAAAACATATTGTTGCTGTTGTGGATCATGAACTACCTGTTGTTGTATCTGAATCCGAGTATTCGGATCAGCAGGGTTGGCACTAACCCTGCTGATTCCAGAGGGAAATTGGGCTAACTGTTCTTGATAAATCACAGGTTTTGCTCGAGATTGAGCATTTGCTATACTACTTTCACTGTTTAAATAGAAAGAAAAACAACAAACACCAAACGCCCAGTTCAGTACTCAACAAACCACAGCTTCACAAGAATCTCTACAATTCTATATCATCATCACATAGAAAAAAAAATATGAAATTGAAATTTGCAAAAACCAAGCTCATGAAAAATGTACTGAATAAAAAGGTACCTTGAAACTGAATCTGGAGAAGCCAAATCAACTCCACCACTAGGTTTCTGCTGTGGCTGTGGAGGCAGAGTCTGTAGCTGCTGTGCTGGTGGTTTCTGATACCCAACCGGCACGCCATGGTCTGATCTCTCGTCATCAGAGACAACACGATTCGC
>JAYMTH010001973.1:0-13501 GCA_036897465.1 Pelargonium australe | reverse complement strand
TTGTTTTTATTATAAATTTTATTTTTTTTTTTTTTTTTTTTCAATAGTCTATAGATACAGTTGTTGTGTTCTGTGTTGTGTAGCACAATAGTGAAAAAAGTGAGTCTAGAGTTTGACTGTAGAAACTGTCAAGAAAGAGATCATGAAGCTCAACCACCAGCTGCAATCAGCACAGTATTATAAACTACTAGAATCGACAATTCTAGTTTTGGATCGGGTTCATAAATAAACAATTCGAACTTAATTTAAATAAGTCGTAAGTTTTGGATCAAATTTTAAGATTTACATGTGAAATGTGTAGGTTTATCCGTTCGGACACTATGAACAAATTCGTTTCCCTTCAAATAAATAAAAAAAAAATTATGAATAAATTCGTTTCATTTCAGCAAAATATACTTATTTAGAGCGTTTGACTTTAAAAAAGTCTTAAATGTATTTTGCATAAAAAGCGTGATTAATTACCAAAGTAGTAACTAATTTTAAACTATTGTCTAAAATTTTATGAAAAATCAAACATGTTCGTGAACAATTTTTTTTTTTTATTTTCTCCGCTTTCAATACTAACCATATACACACAAGATTAATTACCAAACTAGTAGCTAATATTCAAACAATTAGACGAATTATACCAAAAATTAATAAATAATTATGATCTTTTTCACTTTCGACACTAACAATATACATTTGTAACGAGTGTCGCGAGTTTGAAACTACGTCATCAGTTTAGTGGAGTATTCTGCTCTTACAAACTAAAAGATAACATCATCTCGTCTTCTTGTTATCTTGATTTAAGCTTACACCTCTCATTTTGATTAAACTCGTAGGCACCAAATACCCTATCCAAAAAAAAAAATAAACCCGCATATTCTGCATGCAAACTCAAACCCACAACTCAACCGGAACCCCACTTCTTTGGGTTAGGTCTTTTCATTCACACACGTATAACAAAAAAAAATAACAAAATAACAAAAATAACAAAAACTAATGGCGTAAAGTCAGCTAAATATATTAAAATTTGGCACGTCAGGTATACATACATAACTAACATTATTTCAATAAACCGTACAAAGCCACCTATCCAATTCATTTATTTATTTTGTGCATTGGCTGATACTTCTGCTTGCCTATATATATATATATATTCACATTGTCAACACATTGTATTGAGTTGAAAAAAATAAAATACCATGGCATCACTGTCTTCTGCCGCCGCCGCAGCATCCAACTCGCCGCCGTGCGCGGCGTGCAAGTTCCTCCGCCGGAAATGCCAGCCGGAGTGCGTGTTCGCGCCGTACTTCCCGCCGGACAACCCGCAAAAGTTCGCCAACGTCCACAAGGTGTTCGGCGCCAGCAACGAGCTCCACCCGAGCCAGCGCGACGACGCCGTCAACTCGCTGGCCTACGAGGCGGAGATGCGCCTCCGCGACCCCGTCTACGGCTGCGTCGGCGTCATTTCGCTCCTCCAGCACAAGCTCCGGCAGCTCCAGGTCGACCTCACCTGCGCCCAGTCGGAGCTCTCCAAGTACCAGAGCCACCTCGGCCTCATCGCCGCCGGGACCCACCTCGGCGCCAACCTCATCGGCGCCGCCGCCGGAGAGCACCACTGCTACCGCCACCAGCAGGTGTTTAGGGGATTTGACGGCGGAGACGCCGGGATGTTTGGGAGTATTGGGCAGCTCAGCCAGTTTCAGCCGCCTAAGATGGCGGCCGGACCGCCGGAGTATTGATGATCATTGTTAGTTTTTTTTTATTCTTCTTCAAAATGTAGGATTAAATTGAGTAGAGAATTATATAACATTAAATTTATCTTCTTGTTTTAATATTAGTTATGATAGTCTTGATTTTTGAGTCGTTATTGTTTTGAAGATTGTGATTTTAATTTCTTTTAGAGAATGATTCACGCATGTGTTCTTTGTGCATAGGCGGTGACGTCAGAAATCTTTTATGTCATCGTCCGTAGCAAATGATTAAAAGAACGTGATTATGGTTACGATCGTTTGTATTGAATGTGTAGAAAAGTATTGGGTACGTGACATGCAAGAAAATGTGAGATCAATTCACTTAGTATAAACTAAAATTAATAAATTGCGGATAAATTGAAGTTACCACATAAATCAGTGATAAAACATACCATAATAAATCACTTAACAACGGTAAACAACATTTCTTTTTTAATTAGAGACCCTCTTGCATGCATTGGGTTGACAATTCGTGTGTGCCGTTATAAGTCAGACCATCTGATGACTGGATAGCACGAACACGACCTAATTAGCCAGCACGTAGCAACGATGAACGCATACAAACATTTTGCACAACCTCAAGTTGGACGTATACATTTTCGGCTCAACACGAATTCCCAAGTACCTGTACCGTGTTTTGAACCCAAACCCGTGTGCGCATTCAAAATCCAATTCAACTTAAAACTAATATAATCTTATCCAACTATTTTTCACTTGAACCGAACAAATCCACCCAAACAATCATATTTACATTAAAACCCAATCCGATTCAAACCCATTTCAAATCAAATTCAAGTTTATTCTTACAAACTCGAATACGAACAAATTCAAAACCCGAACAACCACCAACAAGCCTGGGAAGACAAAAAGGCCCTTGTATTTAATACTCATTCACCAATGAGTCCAAATGTACCTGTGAGGGTCTCAGATTCTCAGGTATGGACTGTGTAGGTTGAGTCAAAATTAAGCTATATATTGTGTGCTCTATTTTTTTTTTTAAAATATTGTATTTGACTGAAATGTGTGTGTAGTGGCAGAAACAAACTATATATGCACACCAACATCAACATGAATTGAATTGAAAGCTGTTTTGCTGAGGAATGGTCATCAATCCATCACAGAGACAAAACAAAAGCTACCATTTTCATTTTTCTTTGCATTCAATACTCTCATCTGTATCACACATTGTAATCTGTTCATGCACATCAGAGCACACAAAACAAACATCATTTTTATAATAGAATAAAAAATTATTGTACTTTTGCAATCATCACATTGCATTTAATTATATGTACAGTAGCATTCAATATATATATATATATATGACCATAGTTAGGAATTTAACCTAAACAACAACGGATTGAATAGATTCAAACCGAACACAACCCAGTTATCAAACATGTTAAATGATCGTCACAAAACTGATTAAACTGAATTGGAAACCACTTACGCTCAAACTGTGTCACATACCATATGTCTGATTGCAGGTCGTGCCGACTTTTTACCTGTAAAACACAATAGCTTCCCAAAAATATAAGTGGTGTTGCTAGGACTCCAAAGATAGAATCAATTTATGAATGAAAACACTTAGGGATGCCCCTATGAGACTGACCCACCATCCCTTCCAAAGGGTCATTACAAGGGCACCAACTACCAATATGGAGGGTTTAGGCCTAAAACTACACACTAAACACTAGACTTCTCCAAGGATGCTAGTAAGCTATGTGGGTTTGAAGATTTTCAGATACTGAGCATTAAATGGACAGTGCCAACACCATGGCCATGACTTGACCACTCTCTCTCTCATATTTACAATCACAATCAATATTTCACTGTAAAACACTAAAACCTTCCCTTCTATTCTGTTCCATTCCTGATTTTTGGCTTTACAATACACAAACATACACACACACTAACCAAGGTTTCAAGAGAAACAGATGTTGGGTGTTGTTGATGTGAGAACAAAACAGTGAGAGAAGAGAACAAAAGAACATCTCTTTCTGTTCAATCCCTTTCTTCTCCTTAATTACATGCTTCTTGTCCCCTACCTCTCTTCAAAGCTCTCACCTAACATTTACCAATGTGGGTTCACATAAACACAACTTTCCATAACAACCTATTTGCCATTTTAAAAACAGAGGGTGTTGGGGCATGTTCGCTTGTTGCGTACCAATCTTTTTCCGAACAAGCTATTCCTAGACGATGATCGGTGTGAAAAGTAACACATAGATTTTTTTTTATAAGACAGTAACGCATAGATGAGCAATACCAAAACTACAGAAGAAATCATTAATGTACTAACAAAGATACAACATAGTGCAAAATGTAAGCGAGTGCGACAATCTTATATTTTTTTTATTCGGATATTGATCAATGTTGTAATGGCAAGTCCCGGATTTGTGTTTATTGTGTCTAACTTGTAAGGTTGGTCGCTCCTCCCTCCAAATTGGGAGTTTGGGGCGCCACACGAGATTGGTTCTTGGCTTGTGACATGTTATTAGAGCCAACTCGGGGCCGGTTCGTGGTGGCATGTGTTTTCCCCTTTTAGGAAGGTCCAAGAGGGACCCATAATGACCTAGCACGAGATTTGCGCTAATGGGTGGTTATCGCCAAGCGACACACTTCTATACTTCCTCAATAGTGCTTATTTGTATTATACATGTATAAACTCATTGCTTGAATTAGTGTCTCTTGTGCTTGACGTCTGTGGATAAGACTGCCCCCTCCCTCCAGATCGGGAATATGGGGCGCTGCACGGAGTCAATTCTCTCGGCCCGTGACACTAGTATTTCTAATCTAGCACAATCTCAAGCATTAGAAAATGACTTAACAGATAATGAGTTCCTTCGAAGAGCCGCGGTTCAACACATTTCAGAAATTGCAAAGAAAGGGCATGCCCTGGACTGCTTCAGGAGAATGAGAAAAATACACAAATGCAATTATTTCGAGTAAAAAATTAAGCATGGGACATCGCAAATCTGCAAAGAGACTCAACACGTCAACCCTAATATCATGTCGCATATAACAACGAACTATATTGTTTCGACACAGTATAATGCATCAAGGCAAAATAGAGTAAACTGGTAATTAAAAAGAAATTACTATAAAGTACCATTCATCAAAACCAAACAGATCAAATGAATATAATACGAAGAAACAAAATTTGAAAAGCGAAAGCAGAAAATATCGAGAGAATAAGTCTAGAGTTACCCATAGAACAACACGCTTCTTATTTTGAGAAGTCTTTGAATAGGCAAAACCATACGAGGCAGAGCAGCAGGAGAGTGGAAAAAAGGTGTTGCAGGCATCATCATTGCTAGTTCCTCATGCATAAACTATATAGCAATGTAAGCCTGGTGTTTTAGCGAATCATATGCTGAAAGGCGAAAAGTAGACAACACAAGAACGAACAGATTTGTGAAGATGACCCACAACCAGGCTCTCGACATCCACCGTGCTTGGGAAAAAGCCCCCAACTTTTTCGCAATTGGACAGGATCACCATCCATCCTCGCACATGTGACTTCAGTGTACGTGTTCTACACCGCACAATGTAGAGAAGACCCGAAACAAAAGCTTCGGACTGATGTCACAAATGTTGAGAAGAAAAGCACTATGTTCTTCATAATTGCCGTCCATACAAAACTCCCTCCAGAGAATGTACATCATAGCTTTCCCGGTACCACAAAACATAAGAAAACTTCTCCAGAACCACAAAATCCTCTTTCTTTTTTTAAACTCGAGATGATAAATTGGTAATGGCCTCTAAATATATTCACTTTCTCTAGGTATCTCTTCTTCTTTTAATTCTATTATTTTGGCATGGACTTTTTGCCTGCATTCTCAATCTCCATATTTCTTTCTTCAACAATTAACGATTCCTATCGACGCCATGTAATCCCTTTACCATATTGGGTCGAAAAGTGGCCATTTCCACTTCGTAGCCTCTCCAAAAGTTGTGGCAACCATTTTCTCCACTAAAATAAGATATGCATCTATATAGGAACGATAAGGACTGAAGGATCCAGTGGACAATCAAGAATCTGATCTGGTAGCTGTGAAGGACGAAAGAAGACCTGCTGCTTGGACCGGTAGAATATCACCGAATGTGGACATTGCAGCTGCTGACCTATCCTTGAATATGCCTACTTGCCCATCTGTTAGTATGGAACCCAATTTCAATGTGCTTTCTCCAAATCTACTTCCAACCTGGCCGTCAAAAGAAAAATCACTGTTACAAACTTTGCTTTGCAATTACGCATAGCAAGTGGACCACATATCACAAAAACATAAATGCACTATTATAAAACTTTCCATTTCCAAAACTATTATATTGTGCGGCGACCTTCCACCAATTTTAGGGGCCATTAAACCTTCAATTAGTATTTGCATACATCCCAACCTCCCTATTTTGAAAAGTGGAACTTAACAGATGCCCTACCAGATTCAGAAATTACTAGGCAGGAGAAGTCGTCTAATTATTGCAAGAGTGTGGCTGGACTGGAGACTCGATGATATGATTATCTAGGTTTTGCATCATAAAGTACCTTGAACCTGCCAGCTTTAATTGCTTCAGATGTACACCACAAGACTACTATAATCTGAAGCAGTTCTGAAACATGTTGCAGTATGTATCAGACTCCCTAAATTCAAGGTTGTCTCAATGGCTTATCATACCGATATTGTCCAAGAACCACTTATAAATTTTCATTTGACTTGTTCAAACTAAAAACGAGAAACAAAGAGGACAGTAATATCATATAAATTAAAGTTCATTTCATATGGAACAGATTCAAGAGGAGAAGGATTATAATCATATTCTATATTTTACTTGGAAATTCCAATCATATACTTTTAACCATATAAGCCAAGGACTAGGGGCAAAATCATCAGAAACTTCAAACTTCATATAACCCCAAGACTGAGCCAGTATATTTATTGAGTGTATCCACAACTAACCAAAAAAAATCAATAAAAAAGCTATATTGATAGACTTTCATTTATACAAATAGTAATTGCTTTGACCATCAGGCCCCTGTTTTTTGCAGCCTCCAAGAGAAGTATTGTTTATTATAAAAATTAACTCCAAGTGGCCTTGGACCTAAATACCAAACTTTAAAGTATTCACTAGGTTTATGAAATGGTTGTTTCATGCCAGTCATCAACATATTTCATTTGGGCAATAGCAGGTACGATCATACTAAACACTTTTAAAGGGAAAGAATAATGGAAGACGAAATTACCTGCATGAAAGACTTCAAGAAGGGTGATGCAACCCCAAAACTTGAACTATCGTCTCCATCAACTGTTCGGGACAGCTCGCCATTAGTATAAGCTTTCCAGGAACTTCTTGACGAGATATCATCCGAAGATGTTGGAACATATGTCTTAGCAACCCCTCTTGAAGACAATGCAGGAGCACTGGATCACCAAGATGCACAAAACGTTAGACCATTTCTATTTTTTTTTTTAAAAAGACTGAATCCATGGTGGCATCTTGAAAGGATTGTGGAAGACAAACTCAAAGTGAATAGCATTTCAGTGTCAGATCGGCCATGCAAAGAAGAGGTTCAGACAAAAGTTTAGACTCGGTGGAAATAAGGCAGCAGGCTATAGATAATAGACTGTGAAACATGCACTGCACTGAACAAGCACATACACTAATAAGAAAATTAACCTGATAGGAAGGTATTTGAAACGAGGAACAGTAGAGCATCTCATAATATTTGATTCCGAATTTGAAGGCAGTTTCTGAACAGTATCTGTGTATAGTCGATTAAGTTGCACAAAGAACCCAAAGATGACAGCATGTCGCAAGTATGTCTGCTTCTCATTCTCCCAGAGATATGGCTCAAACCTTTTAAGTAGATAAAATGAAAACAGACATCAACAGTCAGAGGAATGATTACTTGAAAGTTAGATTCAGCAATTCAGCAAATACACTGATAAATAGAACATACAGAGAAAAGGATACTTAAATTCAGCCAACAAAAACATAATAACAAAGACCTAATTGTAATTCCACCCAGGGTTTACCACACATTATGAGATAACTGTAGAACTTCTGAACCTCACTAAGTGATGAAAACTAATATTATTCATCAGCAGCGAACAAGCAACAACAATATAATTCATATTGTGCAGCTTTAACGAAAAGTAAAAAATTGTATCAGGGATACTTTAACTTTAACTTGAAATGAAAGAGGGTGGCTTAAATTCTTAAATAACCACTCAACTATGGCTAGAAACTAAAGTGAATTGTTAAAAGGAAAAAAACTGTCAAATTTTTATCAAATAGATCACTTCATTCCTCAATTTAATATTTATTAAAAAATCTTTAACACGACATAAATTATAACATAAATTATAATACATGTTCTTTAAAATAAAATCTTCCAAAATACTATTTCCCTGTGAACATGGACTAAATCTCTAATGATTAAACATCAACTGAAGGAAATGAACAATACAGTGATTCATTTGTTGCAATTATTATAATAGGTGGTCGTTTTGATTTTAAGCCATTGTTGAGATGTCAATGATGCGTGTTGAAATATCATCCATTGGCTACCCCAAACTTTTTACTCCAGAAGGTAAGTCACATACCTAAACAAAGATACAAGTGCAATCCAGACCCTAAACCTAACTGGTGAATGATAGAACAAAATACTTTTTTCAGTTTAATTGTAGCAAGTAAACTTTTTGTGGTGTACAAGAGAATAGAAGCAACTTACGTAAGCCAGTCTATGGGATCCAATCTTTGTGACAAACGGTTTACCAACCCATCAATACGCCCTTTGATGACTGATTTTGTGCGGCTTTGATCCTGCTTTCGCCTGTATGAAAATTTAGGCACTGGACTTTTTGTTAACTCCTCATTCAAAATGGAATCACCCCCAGAAAGAACATCACCAGAAAATCTCAGATCTAGTAAAATTTGCAAAACTCCTTTTTCTGACACATGAGATCCGCGGGACTCTCTAGCTGAAAGAAAATCCTCATACATACCAATAACCTGCATGAAAAGATCCAAAAACAAAGAAAAAACTGAATCCCTCTTCACCTCTATTCCGAGGCCACTTAAGCTTTTAAGTCGCAGACCAATCCAAACAAGATAATGAACAACAAGTACATACAGAGCAAAAGCAAAAAAGGCTTCCACAATTGTCAGGTCTTGGAGGGTCATCTATGTATGCAATCTTAGCCCTACTTTTGCATAGAGGCTATTTTCTTGATCGAGCCTTGCCAACTAATATTCTACTCATACTTTTCTTTTCATCATGTTTCCAACACCCAAAGTAGGGTAAATGTTTTGTAAAAGACAGTAAATCACTAAATCTTGATGTCTAGAGAAGCTGTTACATACCTTTTCCAATAATCTTAACGCAAACTTTTGCATAATTGATTTGTCAAGCACATGACCTCCAATTCGATGAATTTCTTCACATGCTCGAAACAGAAATGAGATAATATAGAGAGAAGGGATAGATGGGAGTGATATCTTCATCTCTGATTGGTTGCCATCAGATGGCTCTTGCTTGACCACTGTCTCTTCCCAACCCTGCCCAATAATCAATGAATGACTGAACTCATAAGCAGCATACTCGCATACCATAATAACAAAATATAACAAAGCATGATCTCATTCAAGAATAGGACACATGCAAACATCTTGGCTGTTGCATCAATAAGCAATATACATCCTTCTCCTAAAAGTGAAAACCATGGTTTTACTTCAACTGCAGTACTGGATCCTTTCAAATAAACTTTGTATTTTATTACACCATTATCTATACCTTCAGCTGCATATGTAAAAGAAACTACAGCAAAAACTAAATATGCTACACCAAAGCTTTCTTAACTACACGGATACTAGCATAATTGCCTCAATATTTACCTGAAAGATCTAGTACTCAACAAGATTTAACATGATGAAGAAGAAAAATATTCCTCAGTCTTTACCTGAAAGATCTTAAAATTTTCAACCTTCACATGAGGGGTGAAAACTTATATCAATAAATCCTTTCAAAATGGATGTTTTAGTCTCCCAGCTTAAGATTTAATACCCATGAAAAGGAAATCATATTCAAATAAAGAGGAAATCCAGTTCCAGTGCAAATTACTAGGTATTTAGCATAGGATTCAATTCAATTGTGAACTAGATTTGATGGAACAATCTGTTTAAAGCAGTTTGTAGTGAGATTATTTGCCTTATTTTAGTGCTAAAATTGTTAACATGGAAACAGATCTTCTAAGAGAGAGTGACTACACTATGAAATTACAAAACTGGCTTCAGTGTATATGCCTGTTATATATGTGGCTAGGGAAGTGCCAACTTAAGTTCGGAAGTTCTTCCTCAACTGGAAATAAATCTTTAGATACCCATTCATATTTACTTGGTATATTTTGTACAATCCTAAAGAGGTATGGATAGAGATAGTGTGCCATCTAGAACAAATATATGATATGAAGAATTTAAAGAAAGAAAGCAATACCATAAGGTATCTAGCAAAAGCAACTCACCCTTGATGGAGCTGTTGCTGATAACCCATCATCTTGTTCAAGATTTCGTGAAAGAAAAACTGAAAGCTCATCAGCCAGCCAAGATATCCACAAGCCATGAGCTCTAATACAAAGATCTCGTGTAGTTCTAGTAAGTTCTTCCAGTTTCGGGCTTGCACTTTCATTTGCTCCAAGCAATGCAGCAGTGGCAGATGAAGTTCGTCTTCTAGAACTGATGGGTGATTGTCTTCCAGAGCTATCACTTACAGAAGTATCAGTGAATGTAGATTGCCTCAGCAGGGAAGGTAACCTGTCAAAAACTGCAGCCGTATTGTCATTTACCCAAAACCTTGGGGAACCCAGAATTATTGGAATATGTTTAGAGTGGCTCTGAAATGCGAATAAGATTCGTCCAATGAAAAGAGCTCTTTCAACAATTATTGCTGCAGGCACAGACTGTCCCTCCTTGTTGCAATTTTCCATGGCCCGATATAAACTATCAAGCTCGCATATGAGTTTTGTCAATATGTTTGACATGCTTTCATAACACTTGTTTTGTAAATACGGTGCTAGATTCTTCAACCTTAAAGCTGCCTTAGGAGATTCAAGGAAACTCAATAGATCCTCAAGAACAATCTGACAGCAACTGTCTACTGCATCTTGAACTCTACTAACTTCCGGTCCAAAATATGCATTGAGGCAACTCTGAAAATCACTCTCTTCGACCTGTGCTTTAGATCCAGAAACCATACCAACCTTCTTAACATTAGTCTCAATAAACCAGACCCCGCCACCTGTAGAAGGTCTGCTCAAGTAGGCCTGAAAGTTTATTTGTTCTCCAGGAGCTTCCTTAATTGCAAGAATAGATTCAATCAAGTTCAAAGACTCAGTCAAATCATCAAACTTGGAATCAATAATTACTTTCATTCTCAGAACAAAAGCATCTCCGAAAATCTCGTCCCAGAGATCTGAATCATCTTCTAACACAAGCTCTCGGATTCTGCTCCACGGCAACTCAATCTCAGACCCAAAAACACTCTTGAGCCACTCCAAACTCCCCCCGAGCACTTCCTTACTATCCATTGTGTCCCTTATCAACTTCTCCGCCAAACCAAGCTCTTTGCCAGTTTTAATAGCATCAATCAAGTACTTCCCATTTATCTTATTCACCATCTCTTTTCCACATTCTCTCAACCAGCTCAGACAAGTCTTAGCTATGTAATCTTTGTCAAGCATTACCATAACAGATTCCAATTTATCTCTAAACAGTTTCCACAACCTCACCTCCTCCTCCGGGTTTGGAATTCCACCAAACAGTTGCGATGCGGGAGGCGAACCCAATATAATTTTATAGAACATAGGCATATCATTCAATGCTTGTAAGAACATTTCGCCTACTTGTCCTACACTAACCTGAATTATCCTCAAAACTTCACAAAAAACTGAAACCACACCATCACAACTAGTATCACCAGCACACGTACCTAATGTCTGCTGAATCCAGGACTTCCTGGTTCCCAGAAACAGCCCCAGGACCTGCTTAGGCTCGAGCTCATCAATCACAGCAACAGCCGCAAGAGCATCAGCATATCCTCCAAGTACAAGACCGCGATCCAGCAACCTCTCGTGGCTCCGCTGCGATATCTGAGCCTTGAAGCTCTCCACAATCTGCCACTGATGCTGCAGAAGCGGGAAATTCGTTAAGATCTTGCCGTGATCTCCTTCACCAATGTCACTGAGCCTCTGCTGGACGTGCTTGGCGCGCACGTACCTCCCCGCAGCCTCGAGGAACATGGACTCATCCAAGCACCCCCAGATGTTCTCTGGAGTGTCGACGAGGTACTTCACCCGGCACGCAGTGCCGTAGATTCTGAACCGGCTCTGGTTGGCCAATTTGGGGGTCTCGGAGACCGTAGAGCCCGAGAGAGACCGAATGGCGGCGTGGATTGACGAAATGTTGCCGGAGATGGACTCACAGGACGATTTCATCATGACAATGGAATCGGCCGAGTCGATGAGGTCGCGGTACCGCGTCCCCACCAGCTGCCGCATCTCCTCCTGCTTGTCCTGGATCTGCTTCTTCGCGTTAGACTCCACATTTCGGATTTCCGAGATCGGTTTGGTCCGGAACAGCGACTCAGCATCTCGGTAACCGTCGCCTCCGCCTCCGGCGTGAGGGGAGGATGTGACCCGCATGTTCAGATCTATACAAATCTCTCTCTATCGATTCTCTAAAAGTAGCTTGTCAATTACGATTTGTGATTCGAAAAATTGAGGTTCCTAGGGTTCGATTCGCGCGAATTGAGATGCGAATTTGCAATGTAGATTGAGAATTGAGAGATGGTGCAGCTTCTCTGCTTCTGCTGCTGACACAATTGAAACTGAAACCAAAACTGAACACAGACGTTGATGCGAAGAAACAGAGGTAGGAGACGAGGACCTTAAATACTGGGCTGGGCTTGATGCCTCGAGCTAACTGATATTGGGCCTGAGCGAAGCTTGTATTCAATTAGGATCGGCCCAATAGAGAACGGCCCATTAACATGATTTTTAGGCCCATGGTGTAAATGAGGTTGGAAATGGGTCAACTAGTAAGAGATTGTTATAACTTAAATTTGAAGTCTCGAGTTCAATACACAGGAATGCAATTGCATTTCACATGAAAAAAGTTACCGCTTTTGTGGTCCCACCCAACTCAAATGGGCATTAGTCTGAGTATGTTATCTATGACATACAAATTGTTGATCGTGAGCCAGCTTTGAAAGTCTCATTATTGAGAAAAAGAGAGTTTGAAAAGACATGTTAATTGAGATTAATTAGTAATTTAGTACACGTTTTATTCAAAATTGGTACACAATTTGATTTTTTTCTAGTTTAGTCATCGTAATGTCGAAATTATTACAAAATGGTGCTTTTATTATCCATTTTGGTTCTAATTGGTCAACAATTGATTTTTTTTGTAATTTAGTCCTTTTACTATCAAGATTGTTCCAATTTGATCTTTTTATTACCCGTTTTGTTCTAAATTGGCATATCTTGTAACTGCTCCGTCATTTCTTTTATGTGGAAAATATTTTTATTTTCTTCATTAAATTAAACAATGAATATCTTGTTCATAATAGAACGACCAATGAATATCTCACTCGTCTTACGTGACACGAAATGACATATACTAATATATATCCCGTGCGATGCACGGGTAGTAAGAATTTCTAATGAAAATAATATTACTTTTATATAATTTCTTATATTCTATTTGAA
>JAYMTH010001972.1:0-13504 GCA_036897465.1 Pelargonium australe | reverse complement strand
ACGCTGCGCATCTCCCGCAAGACCAGATCAGAGCTCTTCCTCTGCGTCCAGATCCGCGCATCAGAACGACGCTGCGTCTCGGCTGTCGGCGTTGGGCTCAGCCGTCCACCCTCCTTCCTCCGTGCTTGGGAGTTGCGTAGCCGTCGACCCTCCTTTCGTCGTGCTCGGTCTTGCATCTCGGCCTCCGACGATGGGCTCAGTCGCTGACCCTCCTTCCGCCGGAGCACGAAGCCTTGCTCTCGCCGGATCTCCAAAGTTGTTGTGCATCGTTTGGTGTCCATATGGGTTGGAGAAGAGAGGTGCTGACGTGGCATCATCTTAGCTTATGTGGCACGCGTGTATTGGTTCCAAATCCCACATGGATGCTGATATGTAAAATAATAAATTAAGAAAATCTAGCTAATCATGTTTGATGGTTCCGTTAGATGAAAGTTAAGTTTGGACACGCGTGACCAATTTACCTTGAGTCTGGGGACTATTGGAGTTAACAATTTTGTCAGGGGACCGTTGCGGTGAATTTCTCATAGATTGGAGACTGACAAAGTATTTATCCCATATTAGAAAGACTAACAATGTTTAAATCATTACACACCCATAATTTTGATCTACCTATTCTACCAAGATTAGCTAGATGATGAACATGGCCGACCATGATTCTTTCTACAAGCAAAAGGTTGTCATTGAGAGGACAAGTGAAAATTGCATGGGTGATGTTCGCCATAATCGCCCTACAGTCAGCCTGACCAATACTGATGTCCTCTTCATGCTGAGTGATCGTCCTGTGTAACATAAGACAATCTGTGTAATAGAGATTCTTATATTATATTAATCAATATTCATTTAAAATTTGTACTTCTTATGTCATATATATATAGCAAAATATTTTATTTGTATCACTCAACTATATATTTTTTTCAAAATAGTACTTAATTTAATTTGATCCACAAATGATGCATGTTGTTTTAAATTGGTTCCCCAATTGTATTATATCATTTAAATTGATCCAATTAACAGCCACAAAACACTCAAATTAGCAAAATTTATAAATGATATTATTTTTCTTCAAATTTCTATAACTGAGTAGCTAAATTAGAATAAATTAACGTGGTGACCACATCCCTAGATAACACATTTTAGTTACACGTTATCCTCAGTGAATAATTTAGTTGACATGGCACATCAACAAATAAATCTAATATTTCATTAGTCTAATTTAACGACACATGTATATATTAGACTAAAACTATTTGATTAACTTGAAAACTAAATATGAACAAAAAATCAAATCATGTACTAATAAGAACAAAATTGAATATCGACCGACTAAAATAAAATATATCCCTTCTAATAAAAAAATAAAAATGTATATTCCAACAAAATTATGTAACCTGTTTTGTTATACAAATATGAAATATCAAATACTGAAGTATGAGTGGGTCCACATTACATCACAAACATAACTTCTCTTTTTTGCCACCCTTGGCCCGAGCTCACATGGAATCTTCCACACCTAACCAAAACTCAACTCCATTACGTGCTAATGACTCAGCACAAGACACGTGGAGACGCGGCGATGCGCCAAATAGTCACGTCGACCAGTAATTTTTTATTATTATTTTCGTGGCTACATTACTCTGTGGACCGTTCCATTATTAAAATACAAAGCTAGAAGATACTGACTGTACTTATCTATAAACAAAGCTGACTCGGATGGATAAGCGCCGGTTTCGGCTTACGTGTCAGTTTCTTTCGTTTCAATCAGGTAATTTAATTTTCAGAGGTTATGGGCCGTCGATTCTGTTGACTTGGTTTTTGATACGAGTGGTGCTCGTGCATGGCACACTACACTATTGTGGGGCCCATTTGGCTGCTGTTTTTAACGGCAGGTAAACATTTGAATGGACCAGATCAATAATGGAATTTGTAATGGGACCCACCAATCAAATTGAAACAAGCTATGATTGGAAGGAAGATGAGGAGGATTATGGACAATAGTGAAAGCTATACAACAAAAAATGCCACCAAGTGAAGGAGAGGATCTAACAAAAATGAAAGGGAAATGTAATTTTGATGTTTTGTATGGAACTAGTAGAGTTTACAATCCATAATTGTGATTAGATTCGAATTGAACTTGGTCAGATTTAAATTGAAAAATAGTTTTTTTTTTTAAGTCCAGGAATAAGACTTTTAGATTTTGATTATTAAATAATTAAATTTTAATAAAGAATCATTACATTTTTTTCCATACAACATGAAGTTGATCGGATTAAAACAAATTTAAAATATTTTCTAGTTCATATACAAATTACTAGTTCTAGATATTTACATGGTATCTTTTGCACTAATGAATGTACCTAGAAATATAAGTATGAATTTGAAATATTAATGTTATTTTTCGTATTAGTTAATTTATTTTCATAGAGAGCAAATATTGATGAGAAAATCTAATGATAAAATGTCATCTCATGATATAATACTCAAATTTCAGTAAATTTGTAGTAGTGTGGTATATGTTTGAATTTATTTTTCTTTTGTGTTTTATTCGAGTCTCACTCAATAACTCTTTAGCTAAAACTTATTGTTCTTATTTGTAATATGAGTGTAATGAGTTTTAATAAACTTTTCAACGTTTTAGTTTAACTATTGCACAATAAATTTGGATCTAAACTAGATATATGTAACGATACATTTTCATTAACATGCATGAACACTGAGACTCAATTATTAATTTTTTAATTATAAATTTGATCCTAATAATAATCAGACGACACTAAGTATTATAAAATTCAAGAGAGAGAAAAAAAGAAAAGAAAAGAAAAGAGAGGAGGAGACAGCCTTCACCACCTTCGTCTAATCGAGCACACGGAATTTTCACCTGAAATTCGCAGCTCGCTACAGTCACTGGCTTTTGGGTCACACTGACCAGTGACCACCACCACCAATTTTATTTTTCATTATAAATAATACTAATATATGAGAAGAACAAGAACCTAACAAATTATGAAAAATAAAAAATAAAATAAAAACATGACAAAATACGTTTTCCAGCAGATACAGATAAGAAGTTAAAAGCTTCCTAAAAATCTACAAAAATTTGTGTGACTCTGCAGAGTCTTGTTTTTTCTTTTGAGGTTGTCTTGATTGAGAGATTATCTATATTATTTATTTTTATGCAAGAAAAATCGATTGATGGGCATCTCTCAATCGTTGCTGTTCATTCGATATACCAAAATTTTCACAAAGATATTTTCCAAAAAAATCTTGGGTTTCCTCGGTGGCTCAATCTGGTATTCTTCACTATAATTCACAACCCAATAGGGATGTAGCTAGTTCATGTAAGGTTCTTCACTTTCTCGTGGCTTGTTCCTGAAATTCCGATTGACCCATTTGTTTTTATCGTCTCTTTGTTTGCGTTTCTGTAGAAAATCTCTTGGCTTTGGGTTTTTATTGCTGAGAATTTCGTGTTCTCTGTTCATGGTTTCTCTGTTTTGATTCGATTCTTTTGATGGCTTTCAAGGCTGAGCTCAACAGAAGCTTAAACGTGCCACATGGGATTGGGACTGCTCAGCGTACAGAGAATTCGAATTCGAGGGTGTGGTTTTGCAGCAGTAGCGGAGCTGGGACGATGGAGTCGCAATCGGGTCTGATCGAGCAATCTTTCAACAGTCGCTACTCTCAGTGGGTTCGCGAAGCGCTCGACGAATTGCCCGACAATTTCACCATCACCGATCCTTGCATTTCTGGGAACCCAATTGTGTACGCGAGCAACGGGTTCCTGAAAATGTCTGGGTACTCGAGGGACGAGGTGATTGGGAGGAACGGGAGGATTTTCCAGGGACCCGGGACGGACCGGAGGTCGGTGATGGAGATTCGGGAGGCTATTCGGGGAGAGAGGACGGTTCAGGTCAGTATATTGAATTACCGCAAGGACGCGACGCCGTTTTGGATGTTGTTCCATATGTGTCCGGTTTTCAGCAAGGAGAATGGGAGGGTGATCCATTTCGTGGCGGTTCAGGTTCCGATTTGGAGGAAGCCGAGGCTGTCTGGAAGTGGGTTTGGGAGGAATGAGGTGAATTTGAGTGAGGATGAGTCTAGGCTGCGTGATATTGTGTTCGGCTCATGTAGGAGGGAAGTGTGTTCTGTGGAATTGGGTCGTGTAGTAGCTGTGGATTCGGTTTTGGATTCTGATGATAGAGGTTTGTTTCTCACTCTCATTCCTAGTATGATCCTGTTTTGTTGCTTGCTTTCACGATGAATTGAGCTTAGTTGATTGTATTCTCCTGTTTTGATATATTAGATTCTTATTCCAATTTTGCGTCTGAATGAGAATGAGATTCTTATTGTTCATGTTTGGATTATGATTGGGTGATTCGTGGTTTCTTGTGGTGTCAATTTATTACACTCTTTGTGTTGATGGGAACTAGTTGAATTATATGTTCTTGATGGGAATTCAAGTGGCGTTTTTCCCCAGTGCTTTGTCATTGATATCTCTTAATTACTTCTCTTTGCATTGATGTCACTTTTCCTTTTAATCTTGACTCTTTATAGTATATATGCTTGTTATAAAATCGGCACTACATTGGTTGGATACATCCTGCTTGCCGATACTCTTTCTTGTTTTAGTTTCTCTTCATTTATATTTTCCTTTTACCTTGCGAGCAAGTGAACATTTTTTACTTCATCCACTGAGTTGAGCTTGTACCTTACAGCATTTGAGATTGAGGAGTCATGCGAGGCAGCTGAGATAGAGAAGCGAAGAGCTGCAACTGCCATTCATAATATATTTTCAGTGCTAACTCATTATAGTGAGTTAACAGGTAGATTGGTGTGTGCCAAGAGATGCAGCGTACCCGGGACTGGCCTTCACGCTTCATCCATAAATATTTCTCTTGGTAGAATCAAACAAAGCTTTGTATTGTGAGTTATTGCAAAGTCCTAATTTTTGTTACTTCATCATAGATGTCTACTTTATGAAGATTGCTGATTCCATTTGTTTTGTCTTGCAGAACTGATCCACACTTAGACGACATGCCTATAGTTTATGCAAGTGACGCTTTCTTAAAGTTGACAGGTACTTAAAGGTTTACAGTTTTTTCTAAATTCACTGAAGAATGTTCATGGATAATAGGAATATCTATAGACCATGCTATACATCAATAAATTCCTACCGTAGGTTATGCTAGACATGAGGTGTTGGGGCAGAACTGTAGATTTTTGAATGGGGAGGATACGGATCCCACAACTCTATATCAGGTATTCTATTTTCTAGCTCAACGTAATTTTTGAATATTTTCCATGTAACCTGGTCCTTGCACAAGTGGAATGGAGTATATGGTTATACGGTTATACCCAAATTGCTTTTGTTTCCCAGATAAAAGAAAGCATTCGGAGTGAACAAGCATGCACAGTACGTATCTTAAACTACAGGTTGATACTCAACAACGTTTCCAATATATATCAGTGGAACTGCATTTGGTTTATTCCATCTAAAGACTATTCTTCTGCTACATTCTCAGGAAGGACAAAAGCTCATTTTGGAATCTACTTCATATATCACCTGTTCGTAATGCTTCTGGCAAGGTATTGTTATAGCGCTGGTTGAATTTCTTTGACAAGATAATGTTTAGAATTCAGATTTTTCTGTCATCATGTGGATGTTCCTTCGACTTAACTATGAACAAAAAAAAGCATTGTATCATTATCTGGTCTTGCATTCATAATTTGTAATGTGTGTGCTGATGTAACAAGGTTGGGCGTGCCAGACATCTCTAAGTCTCAAACTGTTGCGAGGGAGATGTTTGCTTCATTTGGAGTGATAGTATTCTAAAATAATTATTTGGTCTTTGGTTAATTGCAATATGCGTACTTTTGCACTGAAATATTTAGTGGATTAAATGATCTGATTTTGGCATTGATTGAGGAGGGTAATTAATGTCACATCCCTCAAGAATCGGAATAAGTGTTTTCACAACTCCATACTCTAACCACAAATAATGGAGGCTCAATAAACAATGATGCTATGGAGTTTGTGCGTCCTGAAACAAAAAGTTTTCACTTTTCAGGTGTCCTAAATGGGGTCATTCTATAGCATTATAATTTATGCTACGTTGATCAGCATCATAGGAACTGTTAGTTATTGACATCTGTGTTGAAATTTTGGTAGATAAAGCTAATGACTGTTCTTGGTACCTCTAAATGAATCTTAATGATGCAACATGTCTTGCATGACTATGGTTTGGTCTGCAAGTTTTCCCGTTAACCCTTGTCTTTGAATAGCTGTAAGAACCTCGCCAAGGCTTGGCTGTTGATTGAAGTGGCAAATATTTATTAACTTCCGTCTGATGATGTACGATCTTGTTCTATGGAAGGTAGTTTTTTAGATATTTGATTATAGTTGAGGTTTTGTTGGTCACAATGGGCTTGAGTAGTGTTGGGAGGGAAAAATAGGATGTGATGGTCCTACGACACAGATGATGTCAGATGTTGAGAAAAGCAATATTGTTTTCCCACCTTCTGTTTTTATAATTAAAATGCTGATTACTTGTCTAATTTACTGACAAATCTGATATGTATAGATGCATACTTATGTTTTAAGAATATTGCTATTTGTTAGGAGTGCAAAATTGGGGTGCACAATAGTATTGTATTAAGAGAACTGCAACTTATTGTTGGAGAGAATCAGAATTTTATACCCCTTTGCTTTGTGGTTCTTCAGGTGGCATATTTTGTGAGTGTTCAACAAGATGAAGGCTGTAAACACCAGGACAGGACAGGGCTGAGCCCTGGGATGCGGCAGCTTAGTGTTATCGGCGCAGTTAAGGTAGCTGTGAGAACTCTTTCAATGGGTGACGGAACCTCTAGATCATAGGGACGATAATTTACGCATTCTTTGCTACATCTATTACTGTTTTGTTACATGAAGTCGACTCCAAATCTGTTAAGCTTGCAAGTGTAATTGATCTAGTGGTAGCTGAGAGAAAAGAAAATCAAGAAATGGTTGTTACACTGATGGAATCTTCATTGTCCATATATAAAAGTTTTCATACCATGTAGTATTTGTTTTGTTTGAACTTTTAAGTGAGAACCAGTGTGTATTTTTTTGGATCAAAACTTGTTTGGACTATCTTGAGCAGTTTCCTACCCTTGTGTTGTATACAGAATGCACATTTTGTACGTAAAATTTGCAACTTGCATTTTAATCGTGCGCCTGTGTTTTGAAAACCAACATGAACTCGACGTGATTGTCAAATCTAACATGAAGTTACATGCATCTCCTTCTCAAGTACATTTGTAGGAGAAGTCATTTGCTAAACTTTTCCTTGTAACTATGATCATCAGTTCATCACAATAAAGGAGAACAATGATGTTATTCCAAAAATGGGCACCACAAATCCCAATTTCTGTACTCTCTGATCTGTTTCTCACACACCCACTGATTTGAAAAATGCACACATCTAACCTGATCCCAAAATAAAAAAACTTGTCTTCACTTTCACTAACCATTGCTTGTTGCTCTGTACTTGTACCTCATTGCCCAGAAGAGAAAAAACAAAAAATTCAACCCACTGAGCACACACATCAACCAGTAGAATCTCTCCAGATGATAATCATTCAAGCTCCCACCGGCCAGCCATGGCCTGTGGCTTGAGCCACCAGTGGCACTGTTCACAATCGACACAATCACAGAGCTCAAATAGTACCCCATAGCCAGAGACGCCCAGGACAGAGCAGTGGCCAGAGACCTCATGCTCGCCGGAGCTTCGGTGAAGAAAAACTCAAGCAAACCAGCCAACGTGAACAGATCCGCAGAACCCAGAAACAAGTACTGAAAAGCGATCCAGAGGAACGAGATGGGAAGTGGGTTTTCGGATTCGAGCAACCCAGATCTGGTGGCGACCCTTTTTCTCTTGACCTCGACAATGGCGGCGACGGCCATGGCTACGATGGAGAGAACGAGTCCGATTCCGATGCGCTGGAGGTGGGTGATGCCGGACTCGGATTTGGTGAGGCGGCGAGCGAAGGGGAGGAGGAAGTGGTCGTAGAGAGGCGCGAGGGTCATGATGAAGACGACGGGGAAGACGGGGAGGGAAGCGGGAGGGACCTTGAGAGAACCGAGGTTGGTGTCCATGGAGGCGGCTTGGTGGATGGAGAAGGTGGAGAGCTGGGCGAGGCAAGAGTTGAGCATGATGGTGGATGCGAAGATTGGGAGCATTTTGAGGACGATCTTGACATCTTCGACTTGCTGGACTGTGCATTGGAGAGAGGTGTGGGCTGGTTTGTTCACTACTGCTCTGTTGAGGAAATGGAGGCTCTGTGTTGGGGTTTGAGGATCAGCTAGTTTCTGGTGGTGTTGTTGTTGTTCTGGTTTGTTGGTGGGGTTGTTTGAAGGGCTAGTGGCCATGCTTGCTATGGCATTGCTTGGGCTTCTTGAGAGGCATGTGTTGAATATGGATGCTAGCAATACCTGCACAACCCCCAAAACATGCCATTTTCAGAAGAGTATCAAGGTGTATTGTCATTTGTTCTTGCATAGATGTAAAGTGACGACAACGAGAATATGCGGCAGATCATATTTGGTTTAATGAATTCATGAGTGCAGAAAGTTTACTTATATCTATTGTATTGATACAAGCTAAGTGCACCGGCTTATGCTATAGTAACAACACACGAAACACTGTCCCTTTTCGGGTGTATAAAATGATCTCATCATTTTTTTTATGGGGTCGGACAAACCCGCATATTTTAAGCATAAACTCGAAATAAGACAAGATAACAACGATTTACATACCTTGGCAATGGTCGTGAGAGGACTTCCGGAAGGGATTTTGTTCCTATAAGTAGTAGAGCCAGCAAGAAAGATTGGGATGGACACAAAAATGGCAAAAGTGGCAATCCCAAGCCCCCATTCCCAACCCTTGTTGTCTTCAATCCAGACCACCAATGTGACTGCTATTAGGGCACCAAAGGAAAGGCAAAATACAAAGTAGTTGAAAAATGTAGACCTCTGCTTCCTCCCCTTGGGCGTGCTCTCGTCGAACTGCTCCGCCCCGTGGGGCGGCAACGACCCCTTGATGCCTCCGACACCGAGCGCCACCATGTAGAGCCCAAGAAACAGCATTGCGGCTTGTCCTCCATGAGCTTCTTGGCATGGAGTGTTCGGGTTGGATCGGTCACATGATGGTGGCTTTAGGGAAGGCAAACGAGCTTGTGTAGTGAGGACTATTAAACCCTGTCACATAATAACAAGAAAACAATATTAGTTAACCTTATACAGAAATTGATCCTATAATTTTTCACGAGAAAATGTGTGTCCCGTAAATGAATAAATAAAATCTTCAAAAATAAGTGAATTTTTTATATGGGTCCCATGTTTTATGGGCGTTGGCCCAATTCTTGTACAATCCAATTATGATGGGCTGGGCTGTGAACCTGAGTTTTTTTTTTTTTTTTTCAATTTCTTCTTTTGAAAGTGGAACTTTAGGGTCTTGTCCGGATCTATTGATGTGAAAATGTTCTACTGAAAAGCATAAAGGTGGGCCCACATACCACGTGTTGGACACGTGTTAAGCCCCACCCAAATTCTTGGATGATTCTTCTGAGATAAGGACTTGGTGTGTCACTATGAGAAACTTTGGCTCATACTTAAAAATGGTGAATGGTTTTAACAGAAGCTATGATCATTCAAAAGTGATCACACACTTGCTTCGTATTTGTGTGTACATAGCTTTCACATGCTTCTAAAACCGAACAATTGGACATTCAAAACTAGACTTGTTATTTTCAAGTTTGATTCAATCTAGCAAATATGTACATTTCAAAATCCTTCAAATTGGATTCGAATTAAGTTTTATGTTCTATGCATTTCTATATAACTAAGGCTATTTGTGTATACATGTCGTGTTGAATGTATTTGTGCATTGCACCACCCAACACGAACACGACACGTTTAACACGGTAACTAAATGAATCGTGTTAACACGACATTATTAACAAGTACACAACTCAACACATTCTACACGAAATATAATACCATCATGTTTGACACAAACTTTCTAACATGTTTAGCATGTCATTAGGATTAATTTTTAATTATATTCTTAAGTGCATAATACGACTAATGAATCAAACATACTTGTTTTCGATGTCCTACATAAATTCGACACAATTACAAAGTATACGAATTAAGACACAAATTTGGAATGAATTGCCACCTACACCTATAAGTGGTTTTGTCATGAGTTCCCGAAAGACCACAACACAACACCCAAGTGTTTAGACATTGGGGGATCAAAACTACCCCAACAAATACAAAGACAGTTCAGCCATATTCTGACACGTGTCTCCCAGGACAAAGATACCGCCACGTGGTGAAACAAGAATGAGACACGTTAGACGTTGGGTATAGAAACTATTTGCTTTCAAAGCTGAAAATGATGAGAAAGTGAAGTCTAAGCTTTTGTCCTATAATATTGAGACTTGAGAGTGACCCAAAATAGTAAATGCCAACAAAAATATAATAAAATTTAATTTATGGGTCCTCCAAATTCCAATCCTAGCATAGCATTCACTGAAAAATGTGAATACGTTGCATGAGAATGGTAAGATTGTAAATATATGAGGGACCAATTTACATGTGCCCTACACCATAAAAATTTGTTCAATGATCATGATTAAATTCTTATGATTAGGAGAGGATTTTTCTTAATAATTTGATCTTTTGATTGACTTTATTATATGATTTAAATGTACATCCACTTGGACATAATTGGGTAGCTTTTTCATGTTTTAAGGGACAAAGTCAAATTACAACAAAAAGATGAAGTGATCCATTATCTAATTAATTAAATTGTACTGTTAATTATGGTTTAAAGTGTGCCTAGCTATTCTAAGATTATAGACCCCAAGATTTTGGGCTCATTAGAGTTTTCTAGATTGGGTTCAATTACTCCCACCGAAAAGTAATTAGTAGGTTAATTAATATTTGCAATAGCTTAAAAGGTCATGATCTGCTTCTACGGGAGATCACAGTGAGAAACGAATATGTTTGACAAAGCGCTACATGAAAGTGGAAAACTCACAGATCGTTATCATTTTTTGAAGAAGCATTGAGTACATGAGGCGCCAACTCTAGAGGATACAAGTGTTATGTTGAATAATTAAGTATATGCGTTTAAAAATTATTCTTAATTTGTATCAAATATAAGCTCGAAACGTGAGTTATTAGAAAAGTTATAAAAAAATATTATTATTTATTTATTACGTGACTTAATATTAACTCTATTTTTGTCAAAAGAATATACTTCATCCGTCTCAAAATGAGTGTTTGTTTCTATTTTTTGCAAAAATTAAGAATTACTAGATAATTTAGTGTGTTTGCAATATTACCCTCACTTTCTCACCTACACTCCATGTGCAAATCTGCTCATGTGCATAAGTGATAAGAGTAGTATGGAAAAAACAATAATATAATAACTTAAAAATTTAGACAAACAAAAAACTCATTTTGGGACGGAGGGAATACTTAGGATCGGAGCCAAAATTTTATTGGCGTTTAGTGTTGTACAAATTAGGAGGTGTTGGATGGGAAAATCATCCTTAGCTCCTAAGCTTTCTTGATTGACCAAACCCTAATATAATAATGAGATTGAATTGTATTTTTATATATAATTTTTTATGTAGAGTAATGAAACATCATCTGAGCATCATTGACTGCAAAATTGATTGCATCTGAAGTCATCAACTTGCTCAGCTCTCACCAATACTATAATTCCAAATATTGCTTCTAATACTAAGATTCTTATATATTATTGCATCTCCAAATTCTTGCTTCTGAAATCAAAACCCTTATCTCTCCATGCATTGGTCACCTCTTGCACCATCAGACAAACACACACATGTATAAACAAATAAAAAAAACCCATACCAATTCTCATTTCAGACTCCAGTTTTCGTGCTCATTCATGTTCGTCGTGACATTTCTATAGTCAATAACTCAATATGCATTTTTTTCCTTAATGTGTCCACGTATTTCCGTGGACTAACACGTGCAGTAGCGTTTGTGCAGTTAGGTTTTACTTTATTTCTTTCCGAATACTAAATTTTATTAGTACTAGCAAATTGGTTAAGCAAAGCAAAAAATAAAATAAATTGTGTAGCTAGCTTACCAGAAGTTCAATGACTGCACTTATCAGGTAGATATGATAAGTAGTGAAGAAAGCATCTGACAAGAAGCCTCCTAGGAGGGCAAGAAGGAAGGCTGTTCCCATGAAGTTTGTGACATTGTTAGCAGATTTTGATGGTGAAAAGTGCATGTACTCAGACAGGTACAGCACCAAGTTGCTTGCATTTGCCAAAAATGCTAGGTTCTCCAACACCTCCACCACTGCACATACATACATACAAACACATACACAAACTTATTTACTACTTTACATGATCAGTACTAAAAGAAACATTAAACTGCACAAAAGTGTGTCCTAAGATGGGTCTTTTGAGGATCAAATAGTTAAGTGCACATACCCAACACAAAAAAGGCGGCCACCATGCCGCCATGGCGGCCTCTGGCGGCCGGTCGGCTCCTCCAATCCACATAGCCTTCCCATGTGTCTTGCTGGTGAGAACCTTCTTCCTGTAAATATCAGAACAATTCAAGAAGATAGTGAGTAGTTGAGAGAGAGAGCATATGATAAAGCTGAAGTTTTTTTTTTCTTTTTTTCTTAAAATAAAAGGAACCCAATTCAGAGAAAGGGAAAAGAACAGGAACCCACCATTTTTTTTTCTTCTCTCAACTTTGGATCTGTGGTGAGAGAGGGAATGGAGAGAATTTTGATGTGAAAATGAAAATGAAAATGAAAACAAGCCAATGGTGGGAAGGAGATATAAAGAGATGAGTGGGGGTGGAAGAAAAGGTCCAAGTTGGGGAGAGAATGGTCTAGACTATTTTACTCTATTAGAAAATGACTTAAAATTAGATCCTCTCTCAACTCCAACTTTTTTATTTTCCTTGCTACTTGCCCAAAAATCTCTACTTTTTTCCATAAAAGACATTTGTTTTGTGTAGTCACTCAAAAACCCATCATCTCATGTCTAGTGTGTGTGAGAGAAATTTGCAAGAAAAAAAGGGTGGGTTGGGTTCTTGTTTAGGATTTGCTTGGTCAATAAAATGATGTGTGTATTTTCCCAAAATGAGAGGAAGGGTGGAGATTGAGGCATCAAATACCTATTGAACCAATGGAAATAAAAGGAAATTTGGAGGAAAATATTGAATAGTGGTGCTCTTGTCTTGTTTGACCAAAGGGTCTAATATTATATTTTTTTGGGGTAAAGGGATTGATGCCCCCACCCATCTAATTATGTATGTTGTTTTCCACATAATGGCAATGTGTAAAGGAGCTCATCTTCACTTTATTTTACATAATTATTTGATATTAATAGTAGACTATTTCTATGATTTAAAACATTCATCAAAACATGATTGATGTTACATATTATTTTTCAATAAAAC
>JAYMTH010001971.1:0-13514 GCA_036897465.1 Pelargonium australe | reverse complement strand
TAACTTACTAGAAAGGGAAACAAGACACTCATTTTGGGACAAAAATGAAAATGAAACAAGACACTCATTTTGGGACGGAGGGAGTAGTTACTATTTAATAAATCCTTACAAAGTTCAGTAAATAAATTATTGATAGTTTGATGGGTACAATAATCCATACAAGATTACAAGTTAACCAAGTAGCTATGTGAAAGTATGTCTGCAATGCATCATTTGTAGGCTCAAGTCTAAATGATACTTTGAATTATGCTATCTGAAACTGAAAGTTTAACATTTCAGGTCCAATGTATCAAAAACTACCTTCTACTGATGATGTAGCTGAATCCTCTAAAAAGTTCCATGAGGAGTCAAAAGATACTCACGTACTCTCACTTTGGAAGCAGCAATTTGTGGATGCACTCATGGTACTATATTTATCCTTTAAGCTTTGAACTGTTTAGATGATGTCAGAAAACCATTTTCTGAGGAAATAAATCAGTTGACAAAGCGCATCTCTCTCCCTTTTGTTGGGGGAAATTTTAACATTGAGAATAGCCCTCCTTCCTATTTGGATCACTATAAGTAATTCATTCTGGATTCAGGACTGGCTCTTTCTGATCTCTGTGTCTTCAAAAATATCAATAAAATGACTCTCTAGGATGCAACTACAGTAGTGTGTTAGGGAATTTATTGTTATCTCGCAATCAATGCCAGTGCTTTGCCTCTTGGTTTCTCCTTAGTGTCTGATTTGAATATTACATAGTATAAAGGACTCAATAGAATGCCATGCGGACTCTTATTTAGTTCACAATTTCGTACTTACACATATCTTCCCCAATTAATTTCTACAACAATGATTTTCTTTTTCTTTTTCTGATTGCAGTTGGAAAGCCCCGAAACCAGAAAATTGGACAATGTATATCTACGGTTAGCAAGACTTTCGTGGCAGTTAACCCTTGCGCCATGGAGACTAGTGTTTGCTTTTGTGCCTCCTTATCATATTGCTCATGGATGGCTCGCCTTCATTTGCTCTCTTATTTTCATCAGTGGGATAGCGTATATAGTAACTCTGCTCACAGATCTAATAAGCTGTGTCACAGGTTTCCCTCCATCATCTGAATAAAATTCTAGCTATCATGTACATAGTTGATGAGTATACTTCCTTACTGTTTTTTTTTTTTGTTTTGTTTGCAGGAATAAATGCTTATGTCATAGCATTTACAGCATTAGCTGCTGGAACTTCATGGCCAGATTTAGTTGCCAGTAAGATTGCTGCTGAACGTCAGCTAACAGCTGATTCTGCCATTGCTAACATCACCTGCAGGTTCTTCTCTTACAATTCCCATTTACTTACTCTGTAAAGTCGGATACAATCTGGGGCTCTAAGCCCTTGATACATTAGATTTAGGACCATCTGACCATGTGAATGGTATTCCATTGATAAGATAGCCTTGCATATATTAATAGCTTTCCTGAGATCTCTCGGGATGTTTCGGAGTCATCTAATTAATGGAAGATTCAAACAAATTAATTTGCTACAAAGAGCCCAAGTCCATAAAGAAAGCTACCTAGCTTGCTACAGCCTACGAGAAAGGACCGAGTAACCGCTCTCCTATCTTCCTTTATCCCCAAAATGAGTGTCCTCTTTCCTTAATTTTTAGGATGTTAGTTATAGCGTGAATTACCAATAACATTCTTGTAATAAGTTAGTATCCTTTGAATTTGTTAGAACCTCAAAAGTAATTATACAACCAACATTAACAAACTTCTCCTTTGTTACTCCCAAAATGGAAACAAGGACACTTATTTTGGGACGGAGGGAGTACAGTTTTTCACTAATCTCTTTAATTTAAACATTAGTCTGGATTCTAGAGATGGTACGAATTGGTTGCTAAGGAGTACGACCCAGAGGACTGTCTCGTACTGACTTTGTCTTCTCTCGTGTTTGAATCTTTTGTAGCAATTCTGTAAATATATACGTGGGCATTGGCATCCCGTGGCTGATTGACACAGTGTACAATTACATCGTATATAATGAGCCATTGCGGATTGAAAATGCTACCGGACTCAGCTTCTCTTTGCTAGTTTTCTTCTGTACATCTTCATGCTGTATTGCTGTTCTAGTTTTCCGACGCCTCACACTGGGCGCAGAGCTGGGAGGCCCGAGGTTTTGGGCATGGACTACCTCCGTGTACTTCATGCTACTCTGGCTTATTTTTGTAGTACTATCGTCCCTCAAAGTTTCCGGGGTCATTTGAACACTTGATATTTTCCTGTTTCGTTTAGTCTCATTCTATATTCCTATCTAGTTTTTAGGAGTGTGTTCATCCATTGTATCGCCTTTGTGTATGGGTCGCGGATGCTCTTTTGGGATGGCGGATGTAACATTCAAGATCGGGTACTGCAGATTACAGGTTCTTGCAACATAGAACAATCACAAGGAAGACACCAAGACTACTTCTGTGTGTTATTGTTATAGATCTTGTAGAAGGTTTGTAACATGTATGTTGTGTTACCGTAGGAACCACATTTAAGCGCTGATTTTGGCTGACATCTTTTCTTCATCTGAGCAGATGTGTGAAAGATTGGATTGACAAAAGATATACTCCCTCCGTCCCAAAATGAGTGTTTTGTTTTTTTTTTTGCAAAAATTAAGGATTACAAGATAATTTAGTGTGTTTTCAATATAACCATCACTTCCCCACCTACACCCCATGTGCATAAGTGATAAGGGTAATATGGGAAAAACAATAATATAATAACCTAAAAATAGAAACAAGACACTCATTTTGGAACAAAAAATTTAGATAAACAAGAAACTCATTTTGGGACGGAGGGAGTATATGTCATTACACACTAAAAATGAGGAATAATTTGATTCCTTCAAAGAATGTCTTCAAGTTATTTCTTGAATTGTTCCAACTCCTACCTAATAAAAAAAAAAAAAATGTTCCAACTCCTATGGGTTTGGTTCATGTCTTTTGCGCAAGGTAATGCGCTATTAAACGAAGACTGCGTACGAGTGTTTAGGACTATTCTAAACACCAGAAAAATAACTTTACCATAAACAAAATTTGAAGAATACGGAAAATGTGAAAAGCATAAAAGAGAATAATTGGTTGTAAGTTGTAACATGTTTATATACGAAAAAATATCTAAAACGAGAGTTTTTTTCTAATATATATTTAAGAAAGTTTTTTTACCTGGGTGAATTTTACTTGGTGACATGTTGACATGTGATTGACACGTTCACATGGTCATTCACGATCTTAAAACCTAGTTGTTTGTATGACTCCACCATTCTATGTGTCATTCAAGCATTATAGAGGTGTGGGTTCTGGATGGTTTGATGTTTCTCGTGTTCTTCAAGCAACAAGAAACGAAGATAAGTTATGCGTTCAAGCAACAAGAAACGAAGATAAGTTATGCGCATATCAAGGAATTTTATAGCTGGTTCAAACCGTTTTGATCTCTTGTAGTTGCGTGCATATCATCAAATTTTCCACGTGGTTATACACAATTATCCCAAACAATTTTTACAGCTCAAATTGGTCTATTTGGTTCAATAACAATCCGGTCTGGATAGTTGTTCAAATCTAACCGGAGTACATGTAGTTTGAAACTTGGGTTAAATGCTAAAATGGTACCCAAACTTTGTCCGATTACCCAATTTGGTACCTAATTTTTATTTATACCAGATCTAGTACCCATACTCTGATTTTGTACCCAATTTGATACCCATCGTCACCCTCCGTAATTTCACCGTGAAATGCCTTGCTGGCATGCTGAGATGAAAGAAATAGACTACGTGGCATCCAAATGCATAGTCCTGTGCTGATATGGCAAAATATTACCTAAATATTTGCTGATGTGGATTTTTATTTATGAAAAAAATTAAATCTAACCTAACCTCTCTCTCTCTCCACTTTTCCTCACCGAAGACCCTCTCTCTCTCTCTCCAATTTTATTTATGAAAAAAAATTAAATTTGAACTCTCTGCAACCTCACAATCATCAACTCTCTTCAACCTCACAATCATCAACAACTCTCTATGCAAATTCACTCTCTTTTCCACTTTCGAATCCGAACAACACCTCCAATTTTTCTCTCTTTCTCCGAGTACTCGATGCTGCATTGTTGATTTGAAGCTCAACTGGGTTTTGTGATTCAACCCAGAAAAACAAAAACATAATTTTCAGGTGATTCTTAGCTGGATCTTGCTTATTTTGTTGGATAGCTAATTAAAGCTCTGAGTTTTGGTGTTTATGGGGCTTGATAGTGAGAGATAAGGAACACCCATTTCGGTTTCAGTTGATCTTGAGCTGATTCTCAACTGGGTTGTGCTCGATTTCTTGTGTTGTCTTCTTTTGCTGCGACCCTCCTCCGCCGTCTTCATCGAAGCGCCACGGCCACGACCCTCCTTCGCCAGACAATCGAGTTGAGGTCGTCTGAGATCTCGCCGGAAATTTGTTTTGGAACCCGTTATTCTTAATCTTTTGATGTTTGTCATTTACAATTTCTTGCCCCTCTTCTATTTTTGTCTCGATTTTATGAGTCGAAAATCAATCATTGTCTTCACTTGCAATGTAAATAATCTCATCTGCTCTGTAAATAATTTTTGTTCAGATCTTTACAGTGTTGTTCATGTGAATTTCTGATTCTAATTTCAATTTTTATTCTAATTTATGTACAGATCTGTACTGTCGATATTTGAATTTGCAATGTTGAAATTTGTGTTTTGAAGACATGAATTCAATGTGTTTCAATTTGGTGAAATTAATTTGTGTTTGGTGGTTGTTCATTGGGTTTAATTTGTGTTTGGTTGTTCACTGGTTTGGTTTTGGTTCTGGGAAGAGAGAAAGAGAGGAGAGAGACGGGGAAGAGAGAAGAGAGAGAAGCTAATTGATTTAAAATTTGAATTAATTAATTTTTTAGTGATTAATCAATTGATTTAGTTGATATAATTAATTGATTTAGAGGAGAGAGAAAGAGAGAGGATATAGAAAGTTGAGTGATATAATTAATTGATTTAAAAATAATTTTTTAGTAATTAATTTATTAATTTGAAATTTCTTTATTTACACGTCAGCGATATTTTTGCCACATCAGCGTAATTTTGGTTGATTCATGCCACGTCATCACAAACCGAGTCAGCTGGCAGATCATTAACGGTAGATTGGACGAAAGGTGACGATGGGTACCAAATTGGGTACAAATCGAAGTGTGGGTACTACATTTGATACAATTAAAAATTAGGTACCAAATTGAGTAATCGGTCAAAGTTTGAGTACCATTTTAACATTTAACCCAATACTACAAAAGGTCTAGCAGAATGCTGATTATTAGGATCTATTTCTTTACCTCCACAACAGAAAAAACCAATACACCTAAATCCACCACAAATGTGCAGTGCAATTGGGCACTTGTCGATCACAATAGGTAAGATAATGGCTAAAGTGTGGATGAAAAGCCCAGGAGGAAAACGAGGTCATAAGATGATCGTTTTAGCATATCCGACTATATGTAGGTTCGACAATAATTAACTCAAACTTCAAACATTAGTTCATGTTTGGCATAACGTGCCATAAAATCACCACTAACGATTGAAAAACACAAAAGCGTTGCAAATTAAACATCCAACAGCACATTGAGCAATGAACACATCCTCTTGCCTAAATCCAGCAAGGAGGCATCTAGAGTCAAGTAACTTTAAAGTACAATCTCATGAAATGAGCAGTAAATAAAATTTAGAAACACAGTTTAGATCAAAATGAGTTTAGTTCAAGCTACAACCAGTTCAGCAATTTTTACCAACATACCAAGACTAAATTGAAAGGGAAAAAAAACAAAGTAAATAGAACGGATTCTTCTACAGCCAATACAGGAATAGGCGACCATCTCAAAGCCACATTACTCTTATCGCCCAGTTGCTGGGCAAGTCCAATCCCCGCTAAACTAAACCCTAAGACCTTCAGAAAAAAATAATGACAATAATAATAGTAATAATAATGACTTCAAAACAAAAGACCACTTTTACCTCGTTGGATCAAAAGTAGATCAAAGAAGATCAGCAACATTTGCTGGAAGCTCCTCAATTATGACATTGTAGAACTTCTGAATATCAGCAAGCATCTTCTCATCCTCCCTAGTCACAAAATTGATAGCAACACCCTTCCTCCCAAAACGTCCACTACGACCAATACGATGGAGGTAGTTTTCTGGTTGTGTGGGGAGATCATAGTTTATAACAAGAGAGACTTGCTGGACATCAATACCACGAGCCAACAGATCAGTGGTGATGAGCACACGGGAAGAGCCAGACCTAAATTCTCGCATAATGATATCTCTAGTGTTCTGGTCCATGTCACCATGAGTAGCAGAAACTGTGTGATCACGACTGCGCATCTTGTCTGTAAGCCAGTCCACCTTCCTCCTCGTGTTCACAAAGATCACACTTTGGGTAATTGCTAAAGTCTCGTACAGATCACAAAGGGTCTCCAGCTTCCACTCCTCCTTGTCAACATTGACATGAAATTGCTTAATACCCTCAAGAGTGAGCTCATCACGCTTCACAAGAATCCTCACAGGTTTGTTCATAAACTTCCTAGTGATCTCAAGGGCCTCAGGTGGCATTGTGGCAGAGAAAACCCCAACCTGAATTTTCGGTGGCAGCAACTGGAAAATATCATAGATCTGCAAGACACGATCTCTTGTTTAGAAACAGAAAAACAGTAAGCTAATCTTCACAATAGTAATTCATTTCCTAACACAAGAAAAATGATATTGAAACAAATAGTGTAGAATAATATATTATTGACATTCAGAACAAGGATACCCAAAAAACCCCGCATCAAATGGACATATTAGAGCACCTGATCCTTGAACCCCCGTGAAAGCATTTCATCAGCTTCATCCAACACAAACATCTTGATATAATCAGGGCGAAGTGATTGCCTCCGTAACATGTCAAACACACGACCAGGAGTTCCAACAACAACATGGACGCCACTTGCAAGAATGCGCTGATCTTCACGAACACTAGTCCCACCAACACAAGCATGGACTTTGACACCAAGATAGTCGCCTAGCGCACGCATAACCTTCTCAATTTGCTGGGCAAGCTCACGAGTGGGTGCAAGAACCAGCGCTTGACATTCAACTACAGAATAATCAAGCTGCTGCAGAACTCCAGAGCAGAAAGTAGCTGTCTTTCCAGTTCCTGACTGAGCTTGTTGAATTACATCAAGTCCCTTGCAGAAGGGAACAATGCCCCTTTGCTGAATTGCAGAGGGCTTCTCAAAACCTTAAGAGAAATTAAGAGACATCAATTACCCATTTTGACACCTACATTAACAATTATATAAAAAGGGAACAAGGCAGTGAATTGCGACGTTATAATAACAAGTAAGTGCGTGCAATGAGCGACCAACAATTTATTTAAGACAGACATACGGTCATAACCAAGGATGGCTTTTCTGATTAGTTACAATAAACAACAAAAATAAGCAAATACCAAAATGTCATGAAAAGTTAATCATTCATATGGCTATATGGTAAATTAAAAATGTGAATCATCTTATCTGTTATAAATAAGGGTATGATGCTACAGTTGAATAAAGTGACTCCTTATGGTATACTAAATCACAAGTCTCGGAGTAAGGAAAGAATTAGAGCAACATCTGACATACCATATGCATAGATGCCCCTCAAGAGATTCTCTTGCAATCCCATAGCATCAAAACTATCATAAACTTCATCATATGGAGTGAAAAAGTCATTTTCTTCAACTCCAAGTCTGCTCCAACAAATTCACCAGACAAATCATAAGTATTTTATCCTTAACCAGACACAATAACATGACATACAGAACAAAAAGAATAGCATGCATACTACAACTTCAGCATTCAAATAGGGAAACTTACAAGTCACTCATTTTAGCATCATATTGACGAGCATCAAATTGAGATCCTTCAGGTGCCGAACCAGCCATGACTGAGAGCAGTAAACAAAAATTGAACTCTAATTATACCATATGATGAAAACCAACTTATTAACAAATGATCGTAGCCACATTGAAAGTTTAATCACAAACTAAATTTTAGTTTCAAAGTGTTCATTTAAAGGTAACATAATGAAAATTTCTTGCCATGGAATATTAACAAATGAACATTTGATTAAAGATGAACAAAATGACAACAAGTAAAGCTCACTGCCAAGGAGAGACTAGGATACTATTGCAAGGGAAAAAACATGGCAATTGGGAATACATTTCAAATATTAATTAATACTGTATCAAACAAATGAATATGAAAGAAAAATAAAATAACATCTTATCCAATCACGTGTCACTCATGTTTAGTGAGTGAGTGCATAGTAAGGAACCAATACATAAGGAACTAAATAACATGCTCTGTACAGTCCTCTTACTTCAAATAAGAAGTATGCACAGAGTTACAGAATATAATAAAATTCGAGTAACTTAAGCAAAACAAAAATGACAACAGAATATTCACCTCAAACATGTAGGCTGTTTTTCAGAGAAATTAAGAAATAAAACATTCACCAAACCAGATCAGTGAAAAAAGATCTCATTGCCTAGAAAATTAGTATACTGGAAATATACTTAACAAAAAAAAAACGAAATATGTGATTCATGCTGTTGGCGTCTCTTTATCACCACCCTAATCTAATCAATTGTGAAGGAACCTATTTTTTCTCCTACGTTTTCACAGGCACCAATCCAAGCACGATAAAACAAAAATTCATCCAGAAACACCAGAAGAAGATAAGAATTAGAGCAAAAGTCCATAGATATTTGATTCAAAAACTCAAAAACAAAACGGAAACACAAAATACACTATAAGATTCAAAACATCAGTAAAACATGGAAAGAGAAAGAGACGATCGTACCGAAGTTGAGAGTTGGAGGAAGCGAAAAAACCAGTTGGCGAGAGTATTTTAGGGTTAGGGTTTCCAAAACTCCCCGGATCTCTGTCTGCTTCGAGGAGTTGAGGAACGCACGCAGCCAAAGAGTAAGAGAATGTGGACTGTGGTGTGTGGCAAGACAAAAAGGTAAGGGGTTTTGGTGCTTCGCTTTTTCCTTTCCCCCTTTTGCCCCTACCATCTCCATTTATTTACTTCCATAACCTCCCCTACGACGTCGTTTGTGTCAAGTAACGTAACTAGGTTAAGCGCCCATTTGGGCCGGGCCTAACATGGGCTTATAAGGCCCATATATTGAGCCCAATAAGAGAACGTTTTAATTGGCGGTAAAGAAACATAACGAGTAACGACAATCGGACAGGAACCGACTTTGGAGCTAGAAAAGGCTAGGGTTCAAATTTCCGATTTGTGCTAGGAAAAGTGGAGAGCTTAAGGAAAGCAAAATTTTACAAATTCGAGAAATAAAAGGAAAAATATTTTGCAGTATAAAAAAGCTGGATTGGCAAGATAATAAATCTGGGTTTTTTTTTTCGATCAACGAAAGAGAAACAAACAACAACAGCAGTCCGTTTGTCTGTCAGATCCATCTGGGTAGTGTTTCAGAGAAGAAAGCTCCAACCTTTTTGCAATCTTTCTATACATTCAACAATTTCGTCAGGTGGGTTTCGATTGTGTTTGTCTGGATTTCTGCTGATTGGATTGTGATCATTAATGTTGGTGTTTTGATGAATCTCTGTTAGATTTAGATGATGTTAGGCTTATGTTAACTGTGCTGAAAATCTGCAGCATCAGTTTTCTTGAGTAGATATTATTTGGTTAGGTTTTATTTTGATCCTGTTTGTACTTTTAGGATTATTTCTCTTGGGAACCTGTGGTTACTTGCTATGGTGAGACTGTGAGTGTATCTATATAGGATGGCAGTTGTAATTTGTGGTTCTCTTATTGTTCTGGCTATTGGATAATTCATTGAACTGGAATTTAATTTGGCATTGATATTAGTTCTTGAGATAATGTGCAAGTCTTTTTTGTGTATTTGATTTGGTGCAAAGCACCCATAATTATAGTTGTTTACTTATGAGCTTATGATAGTTCTTTTCTTTAACTTACCTTCTTCTTTGATTGTTGTAGTATGGCTGGTGTACCACCTGATGGCTCGCAGTTTGATCCTCGTCATTATGACAGCAAATTAAGTGAATTGTAAGTTCTATTTTCCTCCTCGAGTCGTGTATTACGGACGCAGGTCTTGATCATTCTAGCATGTGACTATGTTGCCTAACCGAGGTTTGTGATAACAGGATTTCAGAAGGACAGGATTTTTTTACTATGACGAAAGTCATGATAGTTTCGATAAAATGGGTTTGAAAGAGAACCTTCTTAGAGGGATATATGCATATGGTAATCTTATATCTCTTTTCTACTCATTTTGCTTTTTTTTTTTCTTCTCTTTGAACCTTTTTCTGATATAAACCTGTGTTCCTTAACCGCTTTCATGATTATTGTATGAAGGATTTGAAAAACCGTCTGCAATTCAACAGAGAGGAATTGTGCCTTTTTGTCAAGGTCTGGATGTAATTCAGCAGGCACAATCTGGTACTGGCAAAACAGCAACTTTCTGCTCAGGAATCTTGCAGCAGTTGGATTACACTTTAGATGAATGCCATGCGTTGGTTCTAGCTCCTACTAGGGAGCTTGCACAGCAAATTGAAAAGGTCATGCGAGCACTGGGTGATTTTTTGGGTGTTCAGGTTCATGCCTGCGTTGGTGGGACCAGTGTTCGTGAGGATCAACGGATCCTCGCTGCAGGGGTTCATGTTGTTGTGGGTACTCCAGGCCGTGTCTTTGACATGTTGCGGAGACAATCTCTTCATGCCAAATACATCAGAATGTTTGTTTTGGACGAGGCTGATGAAATGCTATCCCGAGGTTTTAAAGATCAGGTTCATTTCTTCCCCTTGCTACTAATTGTGTTTATAGCATTTCATAATAATTATTAATTAATAACTAATAACTTATCATCTGTAATTCTTCATACCCTACAAGCTTAGGCCCTTTTCTCTTCGTACTTGTGGGGAAATTTTTTTCCTCAGTTTTTTTTTTCTTTGTTACCATTGGTTAGTGATCAACAACAACAACCAAGTCACTTCCCAAACGTTGTTGGGATTGGCCACATGAATCCTTTAGTGATCAACTGATCATTAGAGGAAACATGTTTTTTTTTGGCTCATTTAAAAACTTAGGACTCAGTTGCTTAATTGTTCATATATATGGTGGCAAAGAGGTAAAACGAGTTATTGAGTATGTTATTTCGTAGTTGTGTTTTCTTCTTGCTGTTAAGGAATACTACTCTTGAACTATTCTTTTTTCACTTGTATTGTGTTGTCTTGTGTAGAACTTTCATGCAACATAAAGTTTCTTGGTTGTATATATATGTCTTGTTTATACATTGATTGCAATGCCAACTTGTTTTTGTTGGTATGGTGTCCTGTTAATGTGATGTCTAATAGATATATAGAGTACTGATATATATGTTGTCATCCTTGGCCTCAGATCTATGATATCTTCCAGCAACTCCCCGCAAAGATCCAGGTTGGTGTGTTTTCTGCCACAATGCCACCAGAAGCTCTTGAAATAACCAGGAAATTCATGAACAAACCCGTAAGGATTCTGGTTAAGCGCGATGAGCTCACACTCGAGGGCATTAAACAGTTCCATGTCAATTGTGACAAGGAAGAGTGGAAACTCGACACTCTATGTGACCTCTACGAGACCTTGGCGATCACTCAGAGTGTCATCTTTGTGAACACTAGACGCAAGGTTGACTGGCTGACTGACCAAATGAGGAGTCGCGACCACACCGTATCAGCCACCCATGGAGACATGGACCAGAATACAAGAGACATCATCATGCGCGAGTTTCGATCAGGATCCTCTCGTGTGCTCATAACCACTGACCTCCTGGCTCGGGGAATTGATGTTCAGCACGTGTCGTTGGTCATCAACTATGATCTGCCAACTCAACCAGAGAACTATCTTCATCGTATTGGTCGGAGTGGGAGATTCGGGAGAAAAGGCGTTGCAATCAACTTTGTGACGCGTGACGACGAGAAGATGCTGTATGATATCCAGAAGTTCTATAATGTGGTTATTGAGGAGCTGCCTGCAAATGTTGCAGATTTAATTTGATGTTATGAACACTACCTTCCTTATAGTTAGTTTATTGTTTTGGTATTTGGAATACATGGATTCAAATTCTTTTAGCTGCTAGGGACATAAATTAAATGTTTATTTGAGTATCGATTAGTGGTTTTGGACTTCAGAGGAGAATGTACACAGTTTCTACTAGCTAGTATTTGTGTAAGTTCTGCATCTTATTTCAGTAATAGCTGTACCAAAATATAGAAGCTCTGAGATTTTTTCTGAAGAAGTTGCTTGAAATCTAATGAATCCATATGTATCTTCATATCTTACCATTGAAATGGTTGATGAGCATAATATCTTCCAACCACTTGGAACTTCTTTTAAGGGTTACTATAACTTATCTGGCATGTAATAGGAATATTGTTGGTAATTCATGTGATGCGTTTGTTTTGACTTGGTTAAGTAAGCACACTAGATTATCTTTTTTGTTTTGTCCACATGTTGAGAATTACATAGAAAATGTTCTAAATCCAAATTTTCTCTTGAGCTTCTCGGATCTCGATCGATTGTGAACTTACGAGTTGCGTGAGATGACACACCGTTAACGAAACATCCCAAATGTGATTCTAAGATACCGAATCGAGCGTGAGAATAAGTCTCGACTAGCAATTATAAAACTTAGAGATAGTTTATAGAGGAAAAAAACAGCTTAGAGAAGTTAATGACTCAAAATGTGGACCCATTCTTGTTAACAAAGAAGATGTATATATACTTGCAAAATATCACTATCATGTGTCGATGTGTACGTATAGTTGGTTGAACATGGTGGAGTCCGTCGCCCACTTTGTAGGTTGAGCCCCCCTCTGCGAGCACCAGACAAGTCAAGAAGTTCTTGCACGACCTTCGAGCATCACAAGAAGGATCAAAACCTATATAGGAGTCTTTACCGCTGCGAATAGCATCCTAGCGTTTTAATAAATCAAAATGTCACGATGGAATATTGGAGGTGACACAAACAAGCGGGGACCTTGGAGCGGTTGAATACTGTGAATCAAGAGCCCCAATTAGTATTCCTTATTTTATTTTTCGACTACATGTGCGTAGAGATATAAAAAAAAATATACAACACTAAATAATATGAATTTTTCTAAATAAAAGAGATGAGACTATTTTGGGTCTGATAAGATATATGAGAAGGGATCATAGAATGGTAGTTGCCAATCCAAAATCATGTAGAAGACACGTGTTATTTTATTATTAGAAGAGATTGAGATAAGATTGAGATTGTGTTCTTGATTCTATTTGAATCATCATCACATTCACATTACACTAATTTCTTTGATTTTCTACATTTTGTGGCCTTGCAACACCCTCTTATAATCATCATCTTCTTTCTTTTTTTAGGGATAACCCTTTTTTTAGTACCCAAACTTTTATTTCAGACTCAATTTGGT
>JAYMTH010001970.1:0-13518 GCA_036897465.1 Pelargonium australe | reverse complement strand
TTTTGTGTTATGTTATTTGCCTTGTCTCTACTATTGTACCAATCCTCCAAGGAATGAAATTTATTTCTTTTTCGGTCAAAAAAAAATTACATATAGTTGATAAAAATATTAAAATGATTGGTGAATCATTTAAATTATAGTGAGTCTCAATTTCACATTCTCTCGTGTCTTCCATCAAATAATGGATGCTAAACATTTTTATTCAATCCTTATTCAAATTGGTTAATTTTGGACCACACTTGATTGATGATAATGATGAGGCTCTCTTGGATTCTAACTTGAATAGAACAATTAGCTGCACCTAACAACATTATATGCATAGAACCAATAATTGTAAAGTGACTTTGCTTTGAAGAGATGGATACAAAAATAGAACACACATTTTTAGCACAATTAAAGTAGAAACTCTTTTATATCATTTAGGTTGCGTTTGGGTTAAATTTTATGAGCACGTGAGTCATTCTCACTCTTGTTACAATTTTCTCGAGTGTGCATTATTTTGTAAAACCGAGCCGGTCTTTGTATTCCTCCTGATAATTTACAAAAAAAAAAAAAAAAAAAAAAAAAAAAATCACTCTAGTTGAACATTTGAGCAGACATTTGTGAACTTTTTAAATCATATTTTCCTTATTTTTCCAATTCAATGGAAATATATATGTATTATTTGGAAAAATTAAAGCATATCTTTCATCCAACAAAGTTAAATGAAATTAGACAAAAAAAAAAAATCTGTATTGGTCATTCAAGCACTTTGAAGTTTAAGTCGTAATATAAAAGAGTGAAAAACGAGAGTGAGTCTCATTGCATCCATTTTAAGTGAAAATCATATTGTTCACGAGCAAGAGAACAATAACAAGAATCGAAACAAAATTAATAGAAACCTCTTTCCCGTTCTCATTCTTCATTCTCATTCCGAACTATAACTCCTAACCCAAACACTACTTCAAAAGTCTAGAAAAGAAAATTCTTCAACCCAACAATATATATATATATATCAAACAAGGCAAGAAATCAAAACAAAATTAGTAATAGAAGGAACTCTCATTACTCATGTACAATATGTATAAAAACCTGACTCAACCATCTCCTATGTCACAAACATGAAACAACCTTGGAACAAACATATATATCTACCTATATACATATGATCTCCACAAAACAATCCTCCCAATTACCTCCTACTATTGTATCTATCAAACATGGTACTCCACAAATTTGAATATCCATGTCCTCACCAATATCTACTAACATATAAACTTAGCTTCACACACCTTCCTCAATCCTCCATTTCTCACATTGCACCAATATCATAATTTCAGATCCTTCACAATGTCCTCAACTAGGTCTCCCATAATCAAACACTCGATCTCTCGTCCAAAGGAATTTACCTCGTCGTTCACCAACCCGGACCAAGGCGTGGACTCCAGATCCCGGTACACCATACTATCTAGTGAGTATACAGATCTATCACTAGGAGGGTACAAATACGGGCGGATTATGTCCCACGCACTATCCAATAGTTTTCTTCCGCGGGGAGGTGCTAGCATTGAGGAGTCTATGATTTTTCTCCTAAATCTAGAGACAGTCACGGGAGGTCCGAGTATTATGGATAGTGCTTCGTTTAAGAGGTCGAATAGTACCTTGTGACGGTCCTTATTGTCGTAGTGATCTTTTGTGGAGCTTTCGTTGTCCTTAGACGATTTTGCCAAAGATTCCTCCACTTCTTGAAAGGCTGAGCTGCTGATAGGTTTGGCAAATGGATCCCATCTTGATAAGGTGTTATCGAATGATCCATGGTACAGACCAGAAGCTACGAGTAAATCTCTTATGTATGATTCTGCTTGGTCCTCTAAAACAGCCATTTCGGGCTCCTCGGGGACTTGTATGGTTGCCGATGTTTCCTCATTCCTGTCTGACTCGAGCTGACTCAATTGTCTCCGCAACTCTGTACGATAACCGAATAGAAAAAATCTTATCAGATATAATTTCAAGTGTATTCAAGTTTGATATTCTGAAAAGGCATCATCAATCACCTCCCTGATTTATAGCACTAAAGCAACATTACTACTCAAATCAATTATGGTTCGTGTTTCACTATTCAAATGGAATGGAGTGAGTACTTACAAGATCAATCAAAAGCATTAACGCTATTTGTAACTCAACTAGAGACAGTCACAAGCGACAAGACTCAAACTTGTGACCTCGAGATCTATAAGGCTCTGATACTATGTAGATTACCAACTCTACTAAAAATTTAACGAGACAGTTGAAAGCTCAATTTTAACTTTATATAATAACACTATTTATGATGCTACCGGAGTTATAAGTTATATGATATTTTTGTATGAGAGGAACATGTCATTTATATCGGATTTGAAACTATTTTCTCCTTACCACTCAGATTAGAGCTGATCTCTCGGAAAACCTGGGGGAAAGTGCTGTCTTCTCCTGATATAATATCCGGGGTAGATGTCGGGCTGTGATAATCAGCTTGCCTCCAGAATTCTTCTTGAGCACTGCTACACACAGAAGCGGGACTAGGAGGCACTTCAGTGGAGTTCTCCTAAGAATATAACATAGAAGATACTTCCATTTAGAATAACATGACATGAACATTTAAGAAATACGAATAAACTGAATACAATCTTACATGTCTCTCACTGAAGTTCATCACTACCGTTGGCCCGCTCATGATATCTTTCCTAAGATTTTGTTGGAAGCTATGCGATTCCACCACTGACTGAACCTTTCTGCCAAACAACTTCCCTCTAAGAGCGAAACTGTATCTGAAATGGGAAACCTTTTCTTTAAAATTGAACCTCTCTTTCTTCTGTTTTTTAACATCTTCTAACAAATGTTCAGTGCCTTCGTGCTTCCTCCGAATGTGAGCACCGGTTAATACATGGCGATCCTCAAGAAGCAGCTTTCCAAATGATGTTCCTGATACTGGGGCTGATAAAGATCTAATGAGGTTTCTAGGGGACAATTCTCGGTCTAACACTTCTTCATCATCCGGGCCATGCCTGAAGGATCTGGTTTGCATTTCTTGCTCGTCTTTCACAATTTCCCAATAGCTGACTTCATTTCTAGCCCTCAACCTGTCTTTCAATTGTCTTAGTCTTTCCCGCTCGTTATCTAATACAGACGCTCTAGAACTGCCACCAGCAACTATGGGGATATCCATGTGTGTTTCTTTCTTTAGGACATTCCTCAGTCTCTCCGACAAAAATCTCCTAGTATGTCTGTTAATGAACTCTGGAGAACCTGATCCATTGAACTGAATATCACTTCTGTGCGATCTTGTTGATTCTGATCGAAGCAAATTCATCCCAAGGTCCCTAGTAACACTTTCTCGTACCTGGTTTGCTATATGCTGAGCGATTTTCCGTGGATCTGATGGAGTTTCACTAAAAGGAGTTTCAATTCCACTACCTCTAACCACAGTGCTCCTTTTAAGAGTCTCACCTCGCAGTTCACATTTTAGCCTTTCTTTAACTTCCTCAAGAAAATCTTCTATACTGCCTTTCTCTTCTATTGTGCCTGATGAGCTTGTCCAATATTCTTCCTTGTTGTACAACCTATCAGGGCCAGGCTTCAAAACCACTATCCTCGTGGGAGCAGAAGTTATATCCAGTTTCTGATCAGACCAGGTGACATGGGACTCCTCAAAGTCTCTACTTAATGTTCGACTTCTCATCAATGGAATAGATATGTTGTGCTCGGACAAAAATAGTTCTCTTTTATCTCTACAATGTTGTATGTCACCTATAGGACCCTTGTTAGGTTCCACAGCCTTCTCACTCCCCGTTTGAGAATTCGCATACAGAGCCCTTTTTTCATTGCTCACTTTCTCTTCAGCGAGCAATTGTTTCGGAATGCTGCTAAGTTCACCAACCTTAGAACATTCCCTAAACCTGGCTGCTTGCCATGCTTCAAATTCTTTCTTGAACTTCTGAAGTTCCTCCTCTTGAGGATGCTCCCGAGGCCGTGGTTTTCCTAATTCACCCTTGTTCCACAAATCATCTTCATCTCTATAGCGGTTAAGCGAGCTGAGCTCCTTCGGCATGAAAGAATTCAAGTTAGAATGGCCTTGACCTACTGAGTCCTTTCCACTCCTTTCCATTTTTGAGATTCCCATGTTTTTATTGTTTATCTCAACTGGTTGAGTTACTGGTTTTGTATCAGATGGCAGTGTATCCATCCCCATTAGCCGGGCCACGATGTTTGGTGCATTCTGTCTGGGGGTTTGTCGTTTTGAGATTTCCTTGCTAATTAATTTCTTCATTGAGGCCTCATTTTGGTAGCAATTATCTTCAGAGCAGTCTTCTTTTACTTGATAATAATGCTGGAAAAGGAAAATAAAATTTTATGTAAGAAAGCAAAGAGTGAAAACTGCACATCTGTGTTATGCTACTAGAAAATGAGAAGGTAGTATCAGAGAAAAAGCAACAATGTAGATGGATATTAAGAAGTTCAACATGGATTGCGATGAATCAGATGTAAAGATTATAGAAGAATTTCTCTAACATGAAAACTAAAATTAAGAAAACCAAACGAAACAGTAGAAACACAAAGTTGACTATTATATGGAAATTGACAAGGGTGGTGGAAAGAAACAAATGAGTACCAATGGTATATCTTCTACAGCATAATAGCATTGAGAAGTATCTACTTGCAACTCCAAGCTGTTTCGTGGAGCATCAAGGCCTACACAATAGTAAAATCAGTAGCATTACTTGCCAAATACAGTTAAAAATAATTTATAAAACATAGTTCCAGATGATTTATAAAACTAAAGAAACAAAATTCTCCTGGGATCAAGTTTCGCTTGATGCGTATACGAGTTTCTTCCATGGTAACTTAGAGCGAGCCTTAGTCTAAATTTGGAGGGTTCTTTTCATCATACTTTTTTTCCAATTAACATAGATAATAATACTTACCACCACCTTGCTTCTTATGTGTAAACAGTTTCCTGGCCATGTTGCCCTGATGATTAAAGTCAAAAAGGTGCAATAAGCCTCCCATGCAGCCACTTCTGCCAAAAGCTGTTAAATCCTAATTAGTTCCACATTACAGTTTGATCCTGTGAAAATTCAAAATCTCTGTTTCTTGGTTGTCAAACCAACACTCATGCCCTTGGTTCATAACCTGCAAGCCCAAGGAATTAAGATGATCATAAGAGAGAGAGAGAGAGAGAGAGAGAGAGAAAGATAAGCACAAGGCTTGACACCCTGAGTAATAAACTAAAGGATCTGAGATATGAGACATCATGTGTTTGAAAGCAATACTTACATAATTTAATCCAAGGGAATACATTACACTAAAAAAATAAAACTAAGAACCGTAAAATGAGGTCTAACTATTCACTACTCCCTTAATGTGATCAATATGCTACATGTTGTGTTTATGACATTTCCCTTCCCCTACATGGATTCAAATAAAGCAATAACTTAGCAGAAAATGTACTTCTGCACCAAATATGATTGCAAATGCTACTGGCGTAAAAAAAATAATAATAATAATAAATGTTCAATTTGAGTTCATCAGGACTGTACCAAGAAATGCATGGTACAAGCTTCCTGATAAAAGGAATGGTTGACAGCATTCAAAATTCTGGATCATCAAAAGCCAGAGTTGAAAAGAAAATAAGCAAACATAAGGATAAATTTTTACAACTCAAATGCCATTCAGTCAGCTTATGGATTTCGACCCATCAACAAAATGAAAATCCAATGCAGGAGACAACTTATCAGACTCTCACATAACAATTTTGACATGGAACCAGGACAAAATTGGGATAAAATGAAAGTAAAAATGTTCCAAGAAAAATCAACTAGAAGATGATAATTAAAAAGTTTCAGTAGGAAACCAATAAACATTAAAAGAAAAAAGTTAGGTTGAATTGTCAAACCCATTGGTGTGGATATAAAGTTTTGGATTCACAGCAATCCCAACAAATACTAATATGAACCAAACAGGTCAAACCAAGCACCAAATCACAAAAATCAGTTCCAATTCTTCAAAATCCACCTAACCAAATTTAACAACAGCACATTCTCTGTTTGGCATCTGAGAAAAAAGCAGGGAAGGTGTAGGAGACAATTACTAAATAGAGATGGAAAATATCCACTGTTTAGTTGAGTTATGCTCTGTTCAGTTCAGGCCGGCAATGAATCTCCATGAAATTTTCAAAAACCAAAACAACTCAATCAGTCATTCAAAAGACTCACACATATATTTTCCTTTTACCTCTCCTTTTAACTTTTCTATTTTCTCAGCAACCAAACACATCATTGAGTACAAAGTTTTAGATTCACAAAGGTATCTAGAAAAATTAATTGTTTAATTTCTACTGAACAGTCAACAGAGCATGGCTCAACTAAATTGTTTGGTCGAAGCCGGCAATGAATCTCCATTCAAATCTTCAAAAATCAAAACAATTCAATCCGTAATTCACCAGAATCACAAATCTATTTTCTCTACAACCAAACACATCATTGAATGTAAAAAAATTTAGATTCACAATGGTATCTGAATAATAAATTGTTTAATGTCAGCCGAAAATGAATCTCCCTCGAAATTTTCATAAACCAAAACATTTCAATCCGTAATTCACAAATCTATTTTCCTTTTGCCTGTCCTTAACTTTTCTATTTTCTCGGCAACCAAACACATCATTGCAAGATCACATCGAAAATCTCAACAATTTATCAATCAGAAGACCGGAAATGCAATTGTCTCCGGTAATTGAGCAGAAAATGAACAGAAACATTAAGAGCAACGTGTTGCTGTAGAGACGACAAGTGTAGATTGAGAAGAGAAGGCTCACATCTCAAGAAACACCAAAGGAAAAAAAAATGAAGCGCAAGTCACAAAAATCAATTTCAATTCATCAAAATCCACCTAACTAAATTGAATAACAGCACATCCTCTGTTTGGAAGCTTAGAAAAAAGCAGGGAAAAGTGTACGAGACAACAACTAAAAAGAGAGGGGAAAAAACTCCAATGTTCATTGTCTACTGAACAGACTACAGAACATAGCTCAACTAAGCGATGAATTTCATAAATCAAAACAATTCAATCCGTAATTCACAAATCTATTTTCCTCTTACCTCTCCTTTTAACTTTTCTATTTTCTCAGCAACCAAACACATCACTGAACACAAACTTTCAGATTCACAAAGTAATCAAAGAAAATCCAATGTTTAGTCTCAACTGAACAAACTACAGAGCATAACAGAACAGTTTAGTCGAAGCCGGCAATGAATCTCCATCCAAATTTTCGTAAATCAACTCATTTCCACCCGTAATTCACAAGATTCACAAACTTTTCTATTTTCTCAGCAACCAAACACACCATTGCACGATCACAGAGAAAATTCCAACAATAATTCAAAAAACTCACCGTCTAAGACGAAGCAGAAGATCGGAAATGCATTTGTCTCCGAGAATTGATCAGAAAATTCACAGGAAAACAGAGAGCAACAACAAGAGATAGGAATCGAATGATAATGATGGAATTGGAGGACAAAAATTAATTGAAATTAAAATGAAACAAAAATAATAATGATAATGTGGTAACAATAATGACGATGAAGAAGAAGAAATGGAGAGGCAAAAGGTTGGGCTTTTTTTAGCTGTTCTTGAAGTGGGGAAGTCCATTGCTGGAATCAGCGACCAGAAAGCGAACCTTCCATCTCTACTGTTTCACTCTTTCTTTTTATATTTTATTATTATTATTGCTCAATCAATTTTTTTTACTTAGAGAACGACTGATTTACGGTTATGCGTAATTAATCAAAAGTCTCTTCGTTGATGGTATGAGAAACAATTATAGGCTATAAGAGGAAATCTAACTCATGTTCGAATCGTCCTGAGGCAACGACACTGTAATCGGGATTCATCAACGCGTGACTCTTTATCTAGTTTAAGCATCTCTCATTGGTACTCTTAGCCCGTAACTCTGTTTTATTGTCTGGTTGAATTGCGAGATGTCATCTCTTCGTTAATTGTCTCAGTCTGTAATATATTGTCTAGTTGAATTATGAGGTATTATTTTCTTATTAGCAGTGTCAACCCATGACATGTCTAAGTGAATTGTGAGGTGTATTTATGCATGCACTAGAGGTGGTCCTCAATTCTCCTATCATATGCATTACTACTTTATCGAAAAGAAAATACTAATATTAATAGATAAAAACATTTCATCATTTGCTATATATGCATGTAATTATTGTGGAAGGTCATTTTCATGGAATAATTACCTTCTTACTTCTTAGCCATAAAATGGAGAAAAATATCTTAGAGGGTTGGTGTGATTGTTATGATCAAGGTGGTTTGTTTCATTTTTGGTTAAATGGGTTTCAATTTTAGGATCACCACTTAAAGAGTTTGATTCTTGATTGCACGATAATGATGAAAATGACGTTCTTAGAATCGTCTAGTGAAATTTTTAGAGTTAAAGTGTGATATCTGAGATCCAAACCTGCAATGTAAATCAATTCGGTCACATTCTGAGTTAGAATAAAAAAAACTCAAACAATAATAATATTAATCTGGCCCAAACCCAAATTTCAAACTACCAACTCTACTACTCCTCTAAGTAAAGGTAAAAATTTAGATTTTGCATCAAATTTTATTGGACCCACATTAAAAAGGACATATACTAAAAATTAACCTGAGAGAAATGCAAATTTTGAGTTGCCCGACATGACCCACAATTTCTCACCCAAAAAAAAAAACATCTAACAAAAATCCAACTTAAAAATAAGTCGGGTACATTTCAGGTGACCCGAATCACAATTTTTGGGGTCAGATATCTATGTCAACGAGTTCAAATCCAAATCGGGCACTCATTGCGAGAGAATAATAGTTCTGATGGATGGTTTTAACAGAATTCATATTCAATTATTAAGTTCAGAAACAGAGAAAATCTGTTGGGAGCACATAAAGAAGGGCAAATTGCACATATACCCTATGAATAATTGACTAATTGCAGAGAACCCACCAGGCAAACCAACTTTCGCACATAACCCACCACATCTTTGCTACAGTAGTTTTCCTGGTGGGTTCTCTGCAATTAGTCAATTGTTCATAGGGTATCTCTGCAATTTGCCCTTTATTGAATATATCACACTGTTCTCTCAAATCTCACATGGTATCAGAGTCTCTTTTTCTTTATCAGCATGGTATCAGAGTATCTAGATTCCGTTTTGAGAGTCTCTTGAACCTTCTGCAATTTTAGCAGCAATCTTAAGTTGCTTGCCCTACCAATAACGTTCTTTCTTCAAGATTTCACGGAAAATCTTGAATTCATTTCTTTTTATAATCTTTGTTTCTATCTTCATCCTTTTGTTCTGCATAAAGCAATTTATAAACATCAAATAAGAGTCATTTGACCTCCAAATTAAATCAAATTCAGTATGCAGTGAAGTTCTTGGTAATTTGACATACTACTAGTGCTTGATAGATACAAACAAACAAAGAAGAAGTATGGTTTGATATTATTGACATGATACAATGCTAATTAAAAAAATATTAGTAGTTCATTAACAGATTGCACATGCATAGTCTTTTCCTTGAGTTATATGCTTTGTCGGAATATTTTAGATTTAAGTATATACTCTATAATCTATGGATGATGGTGAACAGTTGAAGAGGAAAAGGTAGCAAACACTACAAAGATACTACAGAGCATTAAACTACCTTCTGAAGCAGTACTGTAACTACAACTAGAATAAATGTATAACTGATATTTGCATGTGTACCTCACAAGTAACAAGCACAACAGTTGCATATGGCTCTCTAAACCAAAACAATGATTGCTCCTGCGGGAATCGACTGCGCAATCTTGAATCTGTTGTTAATATATACTCAGCAGCCAATTTCTCCACAAAGACAGGATTACGAGTCTTGTTGTTTAAAGGAGCTCTTTTAAAAGGCAACCGCTCTTCAAACCAATTCTTAACAGTGGGCCACAAATCACTAACATCTTCGACTGGATATCATATCAGAAAAATTACTAATTAGCCAAATGAAAGATACAATTATTGGACAATCAACTGAGCAAGAGAGAGAGATTGGCATAATGGCAGTGATAAAGCTAGTCTTGAGTGTGTGAAGTACAAAAAATAAAAAGTCCCTCATACAAACAAATCTTGCCATTAAGGTATAAGAGCAAAAGTTTTCAAGAGACCAGTGGCAATAATAATTACTCCCTCCATCCTAAAATAAGTGTCCTCCATTTTATTTTGAGAAAAATCAAGGATAAGTTAGTTAGCATTGTATATTTACTCATTCATGCCCATGAATATGTGTTCAAACAAACTCAAGGGATATTGTCTAACTTTTTTTACTTTTTTTTATAAGCGACGGGACAGCAAGCCTGTGTAAAGGCAAGTGTTTCTCACCCCCTAGTGGGGGCGTCACCCTGTTAGTTGTTAGTTCTCCCTTTAAACCCATAAAGCCCACCCCATACCGTCGGCAAGGAGGCTCAAACCTGAGGCCTCAAAGGAAATCCAAAGCGCATCAACCGATTGGTCCAACATGTCTTGGTCTGTCTAGCTTATTATAGGAACATTAGTGATAATTCATGCATAACTAAGTTCTTAAAAGGGAAACAAGACATTTATTTTGGGACAAAAATACAAATGTTTTGGGACGGAGTGAGTACTTCAGTTTTACATCAGCGAGAAGCTCGGTACATAATCAATAGACCTATTCAGTCTCCATGAATCAAAGCAATATGCACTTCAATCATCCACAAATCATTGAGAAACAATTTTTGTTCTGGTTAGCCTTTAAGAATAACCATAAACAAAACACCACACCCTGTTTGAGTATCTTCAGTTCAGAAACACATCGAACCTTTTTCATTCAAACAACCAGATAAATTATTTTTTCCCTTAGGCAGGAGGGCAATTGTTCAAGTTGAAACAGTGTATTGCAACAATCAGTTCCTCTGATTAACGCAAAATTCTCCAATGCCCGGATTTCCTCACATTCCATTGAACAACAATAATAATTCCCAATTGCGCATTCCCACTTGAAAATTTTGAACAAAAATATCGAATTTAAGATGCATATAGCTTTGTGTTAGCTCTCAAACCACAGCCAAAAAACACATTTTCACAGCAAAATTAAGCGTCCCCATTTGAACATGCCGACCAAGGTGCTCAAAAGGCAATGCCGCTACATTGACATGATCCACGACACTAAACGATTGAACACTGGCATTTGCCAAATAGAATCATACTCAAAAAAACACTTAAAAACTGATGAATCTCGATCTAAACCGAAAATTGCAAAACCAAACTGTAATCGAGAAATTAAACATAAATCCATAGAAATGAAATGGAACTAGGAGCGAGGAGGCGATGGGTACCAGCAATGACGAGACGATCACACGAGTTCTTGATTGTCTGGAACTGAGACAAGTAATTCGCCATTTTCGATCCGGAGATACAATAAATTCCTAAAAAATTGAAGACAGAAATAAAAGGTAAACAAAAACAACAATACCTGGTATTGATTTTGAAGACGAAGCTCAACAATTGGGAAATCAAATCGGAGAAAAGAGCTATGCAGATCGAGACAGAATTTGACGGAGACTTACATTTGTTAAATTAACTCAGCAGTGATGCTCCTTCGAGTATCGATCTCTTAAACAACTTAATCTCGCATACAAAGTACTCCCAAATCCATGAGCTCAAGTCGCAGTCAATTCACATCTCTTCAACAACTCAAGCCGCAAGTCAGAGTAGATTCCCAAATCAATCTAGGGTTCGTGATGAAAATTGTAATTTGGTTTAAGAAATTTATCCGGTTAAACTAAAAATGACTCGCCTAAAGTATCTCAAGTCTCACATAAGAGACGGCTCACTCGACTGTCTCCTATAATTTAACATAGGAGACGGCTTATGTTTTGCCGTCACATAAAACCTATTTTCTTGTAGTGGATAACTATGTAATCGAGCCCTTCATGCATGGAACTCTTTGTAAGAGTTATGTTCTCTCTCGAGATCTTTGCTTTTTCCAAAATCGATACTCTTGTACTTGATTTTATAGATTGAGAAATGACATGGTGCTCGAAGGGAGATGACCTAGGAATTTCAAAATATGGGGTCAAATTTTTCATATACAAAAATAATGTTCAAATAAAATGTATATGTAATAATGTTTAAATATTTTATTTAATAATCAATATTCTTGTGTCGATACTAAAAATCTAACCTGTCAGCCCGCATTAAATTTGGACATCAACGAGATTTTTTTTAACAAGCCTATCATTTAGGTATTTTTTTTTAGTAATCGTGTTCTGTTGGCCTTCAAAACATGCACACACGATTTATTAGTCGTGTTATAACATGCATGACATGCCCAACATGCACAATTGAGATTTAAGGTGTAATTATATATTAATCATAATAACGTGTCAAACATGTTGGGTCGTGTCGTGCCAAACATGTTGGATAGTGCAAACGTGTTGGACAGTTTTGTGTCAAATGTGTTGGTTTTGTCGTGCAAATTGTATTAAGTCGTGTTCGTTTCGTGTCGTGTCAACACGACCCATTTGGCTATCGTGTTAAACATTTGAGTTCATATTTTGTGTTCATATTTGTGTCATGTTTGTGTTAAGGGTCATGTAGAACACACAAATTTTTAGTTGTAGGATAGGTCATAGGTGTGTGTTGAAATTGTTTTCACTTTGTCTTTAGTTTTTAGTTTTACTGTATTTTTTTTTCTAGCTACAATGTAAGTACTAATAACTCCATATTATGATAACGATAAAATTTAAACTATTAAACTGTAATCGAGAAATTAAACATAAATCCATAGAAATAAAATGGAACTAGGAGCGAGGAGGCGATGGGTACCAGCAATGATGAGACGATCACACGAGTTCTTGATTGTCTGGAACTGAGACAAGTAATTCGCCATTTTCGATCCGGAGATACCTCAAGCAGAGAGTGCGGATCGATATGCGTATATACGTATACGTACACATATGCATACAAAAACAGATTGTGAGGTCTGTTAACTGTGAAGTCTGTGCTTGTTCATGGAAGTGATGGAGATCGAGAGTGTCGTTTGCAGGTACAGTCTGATCCGGTGCTCCGCGGCGTATCAGACTCGATGTTACAGATCCCTCATTTTGACCGTTGATTGCTTCCTATTTGCTTTGATTTACTGCTGGGTGCTTGCGTTTGTGAGAACTTGACCTGGATAATGGTTTCTCCTTTGACCATAAGATGGTTTACATTTAGGGTATGTTTAGAATAATAATTACCGAAACAAATACATTCATATGTATGTTAAACTTGGTGAAACAACAATAGAAGATCCCACCTCAAAACAAATCCATTCATATGTATGTTAAACTTGGTGAAACAACACTAGAAGATCCCTCACCAAGTTTAACAATTCTAGCTCTCTCATTGAGAGACTCTTCATATTCTATAGGTTACAAAATGTCACTCTATTAGCTAATAATAATACCTATTAGCATTAGATATGACA
>JAYMTH010001969.1:0-13520 GCA_036897465.1 Pelargonium australe | reverse complement strand
TATTTTTTGATGAAAATGTTGTAAAAAATAAAATAAAAATGATGGCATGAACAATATTTTTAAAGGAGGTGTAGATTGACAAAATTAATTGAAAAAGTATACTTAGATTGTGTAGTAAAATGCATGAAATAATAACATTGAGGAGACAAGCTCTAACGTATATAGCTTATTCGCGGAGTTAATTTATGCATGAGCAGGGTGTTTTTTTTTTTTCAAAAAATTTGGCCTCCTTTATAGGAGAAAGATGATGCATAAATTACTTTTATTGCCATCATGAAATGAAGATTGGTTTGACATGGTTTGTTGATATGGACTATCGATTTTATTATGTTACATTGACTTGTGAAATAATATATATATATATATATAGTCAATATGTAATTTATGCATAGGCTGATTGAGTTTGTTATGATAGTTTAAATTACTCGGCTAATACATGTATTGAGAGCATATGTCGTGATTGATATTATTACATTGTTTCTTATACTCTTGGTCGATTTTTTTTTTATCATTTCTACAATTCATATTTTCTTACATTATTTTTTTTGAATATATTATTACATGATGCTCAATTTTTGGGAACAAGTTATTAAATAAGATCTTAATTGAATTTTTTTTTATAAGCAAGCAATATCTTTTATTTATAATAACCCGAAAATTCAAATAAAAGTACAAAGAGAAGAACCCAACATCAACTCAAGGCGAGTGACGGGTTTGCAGTCCAGGAAGAAAAACTAATAGAGTTGACAAAAGTACTAAATATTATGACATGCATGAATAAAAGTACTAAATATTTATACAAATTTATGAAAATTGTAGTCACTTAAATGTCAAATTTATCAAGGTAATAAGTTGTTGTTTATATACAATTAAATATCAAGGAAAGAGCCAAAGTTTACTGACAATAAAATCCTATTACAGATTATAAGTAGAGTTGACAATTTGAACTAAATTTAATGAGTACTCGATATTCAACCATACGTTTTCTCAACCCCACTCCCAATTGAAGTTGGTCGGGCCTGGTTAAAATTAGGTTCATCACAAAAAATTTGGGTCAGACATACCAGTAGAAATATCGTATTTTATGCATGCATCACAAAATCTGACCCGACCCTAACCCTATAAAACTGGGTTAGGGTGCAACGATCTGAACCGACCGTCATACATTGTGCTGGCTCTAAAGTCTAATCATAAGCATCTTAACTAAAATTCATGGAATATTTGTAAATCTAAAAAAATTACTCATCAAATTGACTTTCCATAAATGGAAATATATACCGAGCAGGGGAATATCACCCACACGAAAATCTTGCGCGAGATTTTAGATATCACCACACGATACCTAAACGACACATTCACACAAGGGTGGTGCGGTTCACTATCCCCCCTGGCGCAAGTCAGTACCGTGGTCTGAAAACGCGATTAACGTGCGCCGGGGCATGTGAACTGCGCACCCCCATCCCGCAACAATCCAACCTTGCCCGTTACTAGCACGACAAATCCATTTCCGTAAAAACAGAACAGCTTTTTTCTCTCTCTCTCCGTTACTTCAATAATGACGCCGTTATCTCTCCCCGCCAGCCAATCCCGCGTCGACACGAGGACAAAACGGCGATACATAACGCCGTTTTCCTGATAAAGCCGCCTTTATTAAATCAGACCCGATCGTGTCGCTTTTTCGGGGCTTGATGGGGTTGGTCAACCGGCTGTAGCCGGTGGCAAAGTTTTGAGTCACCGGTTGCTGCCAGTGGAGGAGGAGCGGTTAGAAATTGACCGCGGTTGAAATGATTGCTCCAGTTTTGACCACTCTGGTTAAGCCTCGACAATAGAGAGACAGAGCCAAGGAGAGAGAGAGAGAGACTGTACGAAGAAGGCTCTGCCACCTGGTGCAATACTTCTTCGCCGAAGAGATAGGGTCGTGGCTTGCTCAGAGCGGAGAGAGAGAGAGAGAGCCACACGAGCTGGTTGATTGTCAAATCGAGAGGACTGGTACAGAATTGAGGAAGCTGTGGTGTCAGATAGGTTTTGATTGGGCAAGATAAGGAAAATTCAGCCGAAAGGTTTTCTGATTTCAAGGTTCTGGGTGAGAGTGTGGTTTTGTGATTTATTTGAGACACAGCTGCTGGTTTTTCGTGGTTGTGGAGTGGAATTGAGGTTTTCCGAGTTGGGGTTTTGGTTTTGTGAAGGATTGTTTGAGGGTTTGTTGTGTGAGTGAGCTGGTTTAGCCTCAGATGTGTGAGATCTGTGTTGAGAGATGAAAGAAATGGCGTCATCGGAGGTTTCGATTAAGGGGAATTGTGGGAACGGGAGAGGTGAGAGCTTCTCCTCCGGTTACACCGACCAGAACGATTCTAGGAGCTGCGCGGAGGGCCAGAAGAGCCGGACCGCCACCGGTAAAGGTAAATTGTGGCTCTTTCTTCTCTCGTTTTTGAGGTGTGTGTGAACTGGTTGTGGTTTCTTGAATGCTGTGTTTTTTTTTGCTATTTTGTGTGCTGTAGATGCTGAGAGGGCGCTTTTCACGGAGCTTTGGCATGCATGTGCCGGACCTCTCGTCACCGTGCCTCGCGAAGGAGAGCGTGTGTTTTATTTCCCTCAGGGACACATCGAGCAGGTCAGATTCGTCACTACGCCTTGCAATTTTCTCTCTGTCTGTAGAGATTTCTTGTTTTTCTGAACAGTTGAAGCTTTTATTCAATTATTTATTGATGGGGTTTGAAATTTGCCGAGCTAGTATTCGTATTTGTGATAAAAATTTAAACTTTTTTAAATTTGCTTCATATATTGAAGTGTGTTTCTGGTTATCTTGTGGTGATTTGGTTTAGGTTGAGGCATCAACAAATCAGGTAGCAGATCAGCAGATGCCAGTGTATGATCTTCCTTCCAAGATCCTTTGTCAAGTGATCCATGTCCAATTGAAGGTACTTGTCTGCCACAGAAAGTAGAGCTTTTAGTTTAGTTAGTTATTATTGAAAGCGTAGCACTAGAGGGTTTTGTTTGGTAAAGGGTTTTTCTGGGTTGACGTTTTGATACCTACCTACTCTAAAATACAGGCGGAGCCGGATACTGATGAGGTTTTTGCACAAATAACTTTGCTTCCTGAAAGAAATGTAAGTAGTTGCACATGGTGTTTTAAGTCAAGAGCTACTGATGTGTGAGTTGAAATTTAAAGAGTTTGGTATTTTTTTTTTTTTACTATCAGCAAAATGAGAATGCGTTAGAGAAGGAGCCACCTCCTCCACCACCACCGCGGTTTCATGTGCACTCTTTTTGTAAGACTCTGACTGCATCAGACACTAGTACTCATGGAGGGTTTTCAGTGCTGAGAAGGCATGCAGACGAGTGTCTTCCTCCTCTGGTTAGTTTACTAGTCATCAACTTCTGTACTTCAATGGAAGAAACTTGAAAGAAGGTTTTTAATGTTTATTTTTTCACCTATGTTTATAGGACATGTCAAGGCAACCTCCCACCCAGGAGTTGGTAGCCAAAGATTTACACGGAAACGAGTGGCGCTTCCGCCACATATTTCGGGGTAAGAAAAAACTATATTATATTTAATTAGCTTTACGTGTATAATCTCTGAAGATGATTTCCAGCATCCTGTAAATGTAATTGTATTTCAGTATTTTGTTTTGATACCTATAATACCATATTACTCAAAGTTTGAATTAAATGGAGATAGTTTTTCTCTGTAAATTCTCTGAACTCAGTCTGATTTAATGTTTATATTTGTGCTAACCTTTTTTTTTCTGTGAATTACAGGTCAACCCAGGAGGCACTTACTCCAAAGTGGTTGGAGTGTCTTTGTTAGCTCCAAAAGGCTTGTAGCAGGGGATGCTTTCATATTCCTAAGGTTTGTGACCTCTTTTCTTAAAGAGAAGTTATTTTACTTGTTGTGCCCACATGTTTATGTTTCAAGTTGAACAAAACCTGTAATGGCTTTCAGGGGTGAAAATGGGGAACTACGTGTTGGTGTGAGACGTGCTATGAGACAGCAGGGTAATGTTCCATCTTCAGTCATATCCAGTCACAGCATGCATCTTGGTGTCCTTGCAACAGCTTGGCATGCCATTTCAACTGGAACCATGTTCACAGTCTATTATAAGCCCAGGTACGTTGCATTGTCACTATTAACTGAGAGGTTGGGAAAGTTATTTTCATACAAAGATAATTTGTTGTGCCTATACTCGTGTCCCAGTTTTGTGTTCATGTGTTCAAAGTTCTTGGTTTTATGGGATACAACTTGATAAATCTGCATCCACTCTGTTAGATGGTCTAATCCGATATTGTTTGTATCTCTGGTGACATCTACTGGTTTTACTTTATTTTGACGGACAATGATACCGAATTTGCTACTACTTGCATGTGCATAATTGTCTGATGTTTTCCCGAACTTTACCTGATTATTTTCTGAATTGTGTGTTGCAGGACAAGCCCAGCTGAATTTATTGTTCCATATGACCAGTACATGGAGGCTGTTAAGAACAACTATTCCATAGGGATGAGGTTCAAAATGAGATTTGAGGGTGAAGAAGCTCCAGAGCAGAGGTACTGCTGATACATGTTTATTGTTTGCTAAATTACCTCTCGGGTTCACTCTGATAAGTTATACAATTGAACTGACTTTTTTTATTCAACTAGTATTTTAATTGTTTTACCCAAATACAAATGCTATTGGCTTTTTTGCAACAATATGTTCTCTGTATGGACTCACTTTATATTTTACTAATGATTTTTTTATTTTTTTTATTTTTTTTATTTTTATTTTTAATATTCTCATTCTCATTCAAGGTTTACTGGTACCATTGTTGGAATTGAAGATTCTGACTCTAAAAGGTGGCGAGAATCCAAATGGAGATGTTTGAAGGTAATATCTCATTATATAAAGTTTTGTATATTATTTGCTGATTGGATGTTAAGTGCCTAAATCAATCTTGTTATGTTTTTAGGTGAGATGGGATGAAACGTCTACCATTCCTCGTCCAGAGAGAGTTTCACCTTGGAAAATAGAACCTGCTTTGGCTCCACCTGCACTTAATCCTCTTCCTATGCCCAGACCAAAAAGGCCTCGATCAAACATGGTGCCTTCGTCTCCAGATTCCTCTGTCCTTACTCGGGGAGGTACGGTTACTGCTCTATTGATATTGGATTGTTTTTCAGTATCACCTGTTTTATAGATGAATTCAATGTGTTCTTAACCTTTTTGTCCCTTCATTGATTAGGTTCATCAAAAGCGACTGTAGACCCTTCATCACAAAATGGATTCTCAAGGGTCTTGCAAGGTCAAGAATTTTCGACCTTGAGAGGCAATTATGCTGAGAGTAATGAGGTTGACACTGCTGAAAAGTCTGTTATGTGGCCTCCAACAGTAGAGGATGAAAAGCATAATGTGGGCTCAGGTTCAAGAAGATTTGGATCAGACAATTGGATGCCTGCGGGGAGGCATGAACCAACTTACACCGATTTATTATCAGGTTTTGGGTCTAGCACAGATACCTCCTTTGGGTTCAGCCCACGTCTTGTTGAGCAAAGTGCAGGAGCAGCAACTTCAATGAAAAAGCATATTCTTGATCAGGGAGCTAAGTTTAACTTTTTTGGAAGCCCATGGCCCATGATGTCATCCAATCTGTCTCTAAATTTGTCAGATACAAATATGAAAGTACCTGCACAAGGTGAAATAGCTTATCAAGCACGAGAAAATGTTGGATACAGTGGCTATGGTGAGCATCAGGTGTTTCACGGTCACATGGTTGAACACCCTCACGGAAACTGGTTGATGCCACCACCTCCAACTCAGTTAGCAACGTCTGCTCAATCAAGGGAGCCAATTCCTATGCCCAGTTCAGTACAAAACCATGAGGCTGTAAGGCCTAAGGATGGTAATTGCAAGCTCTTTGGTATTCCCCTCATCAGCAATCCTGTAACGCCAGAGAAACTCGAATCGCACAGGAATACTATGACTGAAGCTGTGGGTCATGTTCATCTTGTTTCACATCATTCTGACCAAAAATCTGAACATTCAAAGGGCTCAAGATCAGCAGACAATCCGCACGGCAACGAGCAAGAGAAAGCAACCCAAGCGTGTCAGCCACTTGCAAGAGAAGTTCAAGGCAAAGCTCAAGGAGGTTCAACCCGGAGTTGTACTAAGGTGTTACTCATTTACCTCTAGTTATTTCTCCTTTTTCTTTCTTTTAATAATATTCGCTGCACAGTATGAGGTGCCTACTACTGTGGGAACAATTTTCTTAGTAGACTGCTTTTGATTTCAGGTTCACAAGCAAGGGATTGCACTCGGTAGGTCTGTGGATCTTACAAAGTTCAAGAATTACGAAGAATTGATTGCTGAATTGGACCAGTTGTTTGAATTTGGTGGTGAATTAATATCTTCCAAGAAAGATTGGCTGATTGTTTATACAGATGATGAGGGTGATATGATGCTTGTTGGAGATGATCCCTGGCAGTAAGGATCCATTGATTCTCTTTTCTAGTTTCATTTGATAGAATATTTGAATAATCATCCTTAAGTTTTTGTATCTATTGTTCACCATCTGTTTATACTTGTCTTTACTGATGAGCTGTTGGCATATTTTCATTGAACCAGAGAATTCTGTGGCATGGTTAGGAAGATATTCATCTATACAAGGGAGGAGGTCCAGAAGATGAACCCAGGTGCTCTTAATTCAAAAGCGGAGGAGAACGTATGTGACCCTGAAGGCGGTCTTGATGCTAAAGAACATTGTCAACCGCCGAATTCAGTATCTAGTCCTGGAAATTGTTAGGCTAGATGTTTCTATTGGTTTTAGGTAAAGTTTCCAGTGCACATTCACAAGTTGGTACAGTGCTATAGTGGACACTAGACATAGAAAATTAGATTGTTTAATTAATCTCTATCTGTGTGGTCCATTATCAGGATGTTGGTGCAGACGGGCATCAAGAGCTGGAAGCTTTGAACTAATTAGAAGTGAAATGGATGTTGCGAGTGGGATTACAAGTTTAGTATGTGGCGAAAATAGGGTGTCAGTGAATGTTATATTCAATTTTGGACATGCGTAGTAGGTATTGATTATAAGGTGTCTAGTATTAGTAGTAGTAGTAGTAATAGTAGTTGTCATATACGTACGTACGTAAAATATGTATACTCCACGAGGCGTGTGGCTGCAGCCCAAGTCTTGCATTTTCAATCCACCCATTGTACAGAGTTGTTTTGCTCCTATTTTGGTAGTCTCCCTCCCAATGTAAGTAAGATTATTGTATCTGATTCTCTTATGGCTAATGTTTTCATTTATAAGGTATTGTGGATGCAAATGAATGAATTGAATGTGGTTTAGTGTGATATATGGATGAGTGAACACAAGTGAGTGGTTGTTGTTTTCCTAAATGAGTGTGGGGTAGGTGATAAGTTTGGCATTTATGATGTGCATATTTGTAGGTATGTATCACCTACAAAATACTAGTTATCATCAATGCTATAATTCTATTTTCATGGATGCTCTTGCCTTACCCACCCACCATTCTTACCATCTTCATCATTTCTATTAACTAGTTGTCATCTACATCTTTTCATCTTCATTCTCCAAATTTGCTTCCTCATGATACATATATAATTGTGTCTATTTTTGGTTCCCCAATTCTACATATTATTAGTACAATGCAAGTCCAATTCATCATATAGGTTCATTTCATAACTCATCTTAATCACACATGTTTAGGTTCAACGTATGTGGTTTCTACATTTTCTCCGCAAATGAGAATAAAAGGTGTATTAATTTTAGATCACTTGACCAATATGTATTACAATCTTCTACCACATTTGTTTCATTCATAATGCTATTAGTTAACATATATTTTGTGATTCAAAACATGTCTATGGACTTAACTTTTGTTCATGATGCAATGTACAAGGAGTTTCATCCACGTAATGTAAGATATTTTACGCCACTTACAAGCTAAAACGACTTTATAAAACAGTCATTTTAACTATAAGTAATTGATACGTCTGTTTTGATTATTCTTGTGTACGTGTAAGGATGATTTAGATGAAATGATGTTGTCAACACTTGATGAAAATCTTCAAAAAAAAAATTATGAACATCTTGAAGAACGAAAATTATGAACATCTTGAAGAACGAACAATAAACACCAACTAGTTTTCAAACCGTTTTAAACCAATTTTATTTGCTTGAGCGAACTAAGTCAAATCTACAAAATGTTTTTGTTGATGATTTGTTCACTCTTGAAGATCAAGAACTTCAATTCTCTCCACCTAGAGCATGAGAAGGAAAACACATGTGTTAAGTGAAAATCAATGTTAGTGCACTGGAATCCACCTTGGAGTTAGAATTCCACAGGAATTCACAGCACAACAAATATAATATAAAGAATGAAGGTAGAAAAGTCCAACCTTTTTTTTCATTTAAAGAGAGTATTTATACTTACAAACCAAGTCGGTGAGGTGATAGAGCGTAATTGGTCGGTGGCGATGTGAGATCTACCATAGTGAGCTTAGATCCTAAACACTCGGGCGCGCTAGCTCTCTATGGGCGTCGAGTGAGTGTTGGGATCTCCGCAAGGCTTTTAAGCACCGTAGGGAGGATATGAACTTTTATGAGCACCTACCTCTTTAGGTAACACCCTAGTGTCCTGACGAGTCAAAGAACCTTGGATGTATTCCGATGAGGCGAAGAGCTTGGATGCCCCACGAGGCGGTAAGCTTTAGGGACCAAGAGGACCTTAAGATCTTTAGAGTTTAAGAGAACCTTGAAATATTTAGAGGCTAAGAAACCTTGAGAACCTTGAAATCTTTGGAATGCAAGTACATTTTCAAAAACTTGGCAAAAACCGTAGGTAAGAAAAATAGTTTAAGAAAATGATCACGAGGAATATCAAATAAATATTTTTGAAAAATGAAAACGTTGGCGAAAAAAGAGGCTTAAAGAATGTTGACGAGAGATGGTAATGTCAAAAGGAAACCTTTTAAACTGTTCACATTAAAAGTTTCCATTGCATTGAGATCATAAATGACTTGTTAGAAATGGAGACCTAAGAAGTGAAATCTCTTAGGGAAGGGAAAGAACTATTTAATAATTTTCAAGCAGGAAGTTTTACATAAGTATATAATACTACTTGTCATTTTAGAAAACAAATTGCTCTCGTAGCTCAGTTGGTTAGAGCACCCGTTCAGTAACGGGAGGTCTTGAGTTTGACTCTCAACGAGAGAGCAAATAATATACATTTTATTTTCGTTTCATTTTTAAGAAATCTTGTGGCCCATAGGCTTTCAAAGGCCCAAAGTTCTTGTCCTCCATAGGCTAACTTGCAAATTTCAAAAGCCCAAAGAATTTGCAAAATTCAAGTTCTATTTGATGTTCAACAAGTTTGTACTTTGTACAACTTGATTTGAGTTTTTAAGCCCAAAGAACTTGCAAAATTCAAGTTTTATTTACATCTTGATTGGAGTGTTTGTTAGAGACCCAATCAAAATGTGACATACATAACTAGAACATTACAAAAGAACACTACATGACTGGGGAAAGTATTTGAAAAAAAGATCATTTTGCATTAAAATAAAAACATGACAAAGTTGACAATTACAAACTGCTCTCAAACCTTACTCAATGTTGAAATCCAGCAATACAAACCAAACTACAGAAATTTAAAACTTCCTAAAGCTGTGTTTGTTCTCACAATTGACCTTTGCAAACAAAAAAAAAAAAAACAAAAAAAATAGAATCCCACTTTTCTTCATTTCCTGAATTGCCCCTTATCCCCTCCCCTTCATGCAGAAACAAATGCAGCTTGCAATTCTGCTTCATGTCCTGTGTATGACTGTAATGAAACCTACATCATGCTTTGGAACCCAGCTGACTCCAAGAGCACTGATTTGATTTGATCTGGGTGAAGGTCCTGACCTTCCTTGCATTGCTGAGAACAAAGAGACATTGATCATCTTTAGTCGAATTGTAACGGTGCCAAAGTTATGTAATATGCAGCCCAATGTAACATGCGGATTTTGAAAATTTTGTTTCTCACATATGAATGTATATAGAGTACCTAAATCTTCTTAGTTCAAAACTTGTAATAGTTAAATAGTTCAACCACCAACACAGATGGAGAGTGGAGAGCCTAATAGAAACTTGTTGATCGTGCCTTTTCAAAACATTTCGATCTTGTGAAATAAAGAATCAGTGAGGGAGCAAATTACCTCAGCCCGGAAGATATCCATGGCAAAACCATTGAAACAGCTTATGACAGCTTGCTGGACGTCAAGGCCAAGATTATCCAAAGCTCTCATGGTGGATAGCAAGAGGCCTGGTCTGCGGGCAGAAAACATGTGGATGTTCACAGCTCGTCCTTCTCTTGCCCTAACTTCAACCTACATAAACAGAAAGGAAATTGTGTTATTTAGAAGTTATAGTCTTCATCCCCACCAGAGGCAAGGACCACTTTGATAATTAAGGACGTGAAAAGAACCATTCACATATGCAGTACTACCGGAAAAGTGAAATCAGATATGAACACCAAGAAAAAGCAAAGCATGAATCATATGTTCCCTACCGTTACATGAAACAAGTTTGCAAGAAAATGAACGAAGAAGAGGAAAAAAACACTTTTATTCAGGATACTCTGCATATTAGGCAAGTGCAAAATGGTGATATTTGCTACAGTTCAGTAACCTACTTAAATAGTCAGACCACTAGAAAATGAAATGAAGTAACAACAATGAAAGGGGAATTTTACCCTTGCAGGTTGGCCATTTGGGCTCGGCAATGAGCTGGGACAGAGTTCTTCCTTAATGCGGCTGGGCAAGGAAGCTGGAGTGGGTGTCAATGGGTGGAAGCTTGCACTTGGTGCCAATGAAGAGCCAGGAGGTGTTGATTCCAATTCATTATGGAGGTCATTAATTCTTTGCAGAAGTTCCCTCAAGTACTCAATTGCATCTCCAAGGATCGAAGCCCTATCCATCTATCACATAATCAAGACAAAAACAATAAGTAATGTGTTATGTCATTTCAAAAATGCCCATCAAAACAAATAAATGATTTTGTTTATATGTGCTTTAAATTTGATTCCTCTTTGAACTTCGAACTTTTCAAAATAAAACCTTCAAAAAGCATCTTTTACATAACTCCAGGTTGCCATGCATGGTCGCAGAGAAAACGAACATTTGAATGAGAAAGAAGGGGATAAAAAAAAAAAAAAAAAAAAAAAAAAACAAATTTGGGCAGTTCAATGTTGAAGAACATTGAGTTATAAACAGAAGTGTCATCACTAACATGCCTTAATTCATTTCTCAGCTGGTGGTCCAAAGAGTTAAGGAGACACAAACTATAACAGAGTCCATGTGAAGGAAATAAATGCAACACTACTACATGATTCCTAGAACAAATTTGAACGTTGTGTCACAATTGCAAAAGAATAAACTTGATGATCATAAAATTACAATACCATTCAATTGTTTTATCATAGCATGACACTAAACCATTACTAGAATTCACGAGAAGATGATGTAAAAGAAATTCTCACCTTGCTAATCTTTGGAACGACGGACCTCAGCATGTAGAGCCTATCATTGAGCTTCTTGCGCCGCCGCCTCTCGGCCATCAAGTTCTTAGCAGGAAGGCCCTTCTTCTTCCCCTTCTGGTCTCCACCACCACCTGTGACTGTGCTATTAGCATTGGAGCTGTTCCCACCATTCTTACCATTCTCCTCCACCTTGTTGTTCTCAGTGAACTCATCAGAATCATAGTTCATACCAGACCCATCCAAGCTTCCATCTTCCAAATCATCCCAATTTCCACTCACCTTCCTCTTTAGGTTCTTCCTCTCACTCTCCTCACCCATCTCCCTCTTCCCCTTCCCTCCATCTCCACCTGAAACCTGACCTCCGGCGCCGGAACCCAAAACCCCAGAATTGACACCATTGTCAACCAGATTCTTCCTAAGAGCAGCTCTCTTCTGGAAGAGAGTGGGCTGGGCACCCATTGGAGGGAAGGTCTCAAGGGGTCTCAGAACCTTGGACCGATTCAGAAACAGAGTATTTCCAGGATTTTCATCAAATCCTCGAAACCCAGCAAAACCAGAATTGTTGTTGTTATCGGGTAATTGGGGCAAATGGGAAGTTGAGAATTGGGGATCGGAACAGAAGGTACCAGGGTTTAGCTGGTTATGAGAGCTTAAATCCGCGAAGCTAGTCAAGACCCCGCCTCCCCTGTTCACCATTGCTGCACCAGTCGAAGCTTGGGCATCAAGGAACCCAACCTCGCAGCCCAAATCGAAGCCGTGCTCTAATGGGTTGCCGGAGACGGAGTTCAGAAGCGAGGACAATGAAGGTTTGGAAGGCAAAAGGTACTGTACCTGAGACGGGTCGATATTGTTGAACACAGAGGAGGACGGCGAGCAGGACGAAGAAGAGTCCACATGGTGCAGCAAAAGACTCTCTGGGTCGGGGAGATTTGGGGAGAAACTGACCTCCCTCATCTCCTGGTGGCTCTGGATGCCATTACTGGCCACGTACCAGTCGTCTTCAACCTCGAGCATGGACTTGAAGTTGGTCAGAGCACCCAAATCGTCCTTGTGCTCCACCACACCATTGTTGTTTTCGTGGCCTCGAGCCCACGAAGCTGCGTCTCTTTCCTCTCTTTCGTCCATCCAGACAACCCCGTTCAGTCTGGATAGCATTTCTTTGCTGTTGTTGTTAATTTTCCTCTGGTTTTTTCTCGAGAAAGTGAAGGAAAATGAGAGAAATTTAAAGATCAAAGAAAGGTAGAGTGAGAGAAATGGATTGCAGAAGCAAAAGGGTATTGGGTTTTTATGCTAATCAGAAAGCAAAAACGACGATTTGGACACGCTAGCTTAGCTTAGCCTTCGAACGTTACGCTCATCACTATCACTGTCACACAGCACAGCTTTTTTTTGTATCTATTTGATTTGATTTTCTTGATACCCATATATAATCACACCTCTGGTAGAACCTGTTTTTGGTGCCACTGGATTTTCATTGGTCCACGTGGCATAAAATTAATTAAAATCACCTATAGTAAATAGTTGTTTCTTCAAATACTCTTTGAAAATTAAACATTGACATACCATATTTGATCAAAATAATATTGAACAATGGATCATGGTAAGTTGGTAACAGTTATAAGATCTTAGAAAATGATATTCACATGTAATGTTAAAATGGTAGGTTTTTTAAAGGTATGGTATTAAATCATTGAATGACTGTAACTGCTGTTTTTTCATGAGATAAGAGCCGTTGTATTTTAATTACTCTTATGATTGTCATATTTAAGTCGTGAATTACAATCATATGATAGTGTTAAACTCGTGAGTGGGTGCTAATGATTGTTCGTTGGCAATGTTCTAATTATGGTTTTAGGGGAAATTGCAGGTAGCTACCCTGAACTAAACACCTTTTGCAATTTACTACCCTGAACTTTAAGTTGTAACTTTGGGCTACCCTAAACTTTCCCTCCTAGTGTCCGTCAGTTAAAACTAACAGAAAATTCGTTTAAGTGGAACAT
>JAYMTH010001968.1:0-13520 GCA_036897465.1 Pelargonium australe | reverse complement strand
GAGGGGAGCGCGGGGGATTTCTTGGGGGAAGTCCCTGGCAGTGAGAAAGTGATTTGCCACTTCTATCATCGTGAATTCTACCGATGCAAGTAATTAAAAAATTTACTATCCCATTCCAGTGCCCGGCGTGCTTGTTGTTTGTCTATCTCTAGATGTCAGCATATGAAGTCTCATGTGTGTATTTCAAGATTCATGTGGTGGTTATGTTTGATGTTTTTAGGATAATGGATAAGCATTTGAAATTCCTTGCATCAAGGCATGTCGATACCAAGTTTATCAAGCTGGATGCTGAGGTCAGTACACATTAGCTATTTTGTACAACAATAACGGAGATATGTTTTAGTTCTTTGCTCGGTTAGACTATATGGCCAACCTTCAAATTTTGTTTCGTGTTCATCGCAAAACTAAAACTACGTACAACTACAACAAGGTTAATATTTTAAAGAAGTAATCACGCAAAACCTCCTTATAGTATTGTCCACAAACACATGACTACCAAATTAATTTTAAACTGCACTCAACTGCCCTATAGTTTATCTTTCAATTTTCGTAAGTTAATATTAACAGAAAAATACTCTCATTACGTGAGGGAAATGTGCACCTAATTACAATCAATCTTATATTTCAAATGTTAACAAATGTGCACATTTCTCTCACGTGATGAGAGCGAATGTATTTTTTCGTTAAACTACATGGTAGTTAAGTGCAGTGAAAAATTAATTTAGTAGCCATGTGTTTGTTGACAATACAACATGGAGGTTTTGCGTAATTACCCATATTTTAAATGCTAATATTGAAAGTCATTGTTGTAAATGAAATGCAGAATGCGCCATTCTTCGTTGGCAAATTGGGCGTCAAAACATTGCCTTGTGTCATACTGTTCAGGTCAGCTCACTCTACCAGTTGTGTGGGTTTATTTATAACAAATGTTCCTTTACCTTTTATTTCTTGCAAATACGTTGACCTGTTCAGGTCTACTCAATTTTTGTCGATCTTAGAGGGTTGCAATGATGTTTCTTTTCAGGAAAGGAATTGCAACTGATAGGATTGTGGGGTTTCAAGATTTAGGAGGAAAGGATGATTTCACAACAAGGGCTCTTGAGGTTTTATTAGTGAAGAAAGGTGTTGTCTTTGTCCTATCTTTTCCTCTTTTGTTTTTGCTAATTCATATACATCTCTGATAAACCCCACTCTACAGATATAATTAGTGAGAGGAAAGAGAACGAAGAGGATGAAGATGACGAAAGTGTGCGCACGAGTGTTAGATCCTCTTGGAACCGTGATTCTGATTCCGACTGAAACTACTGGATTTGTTTATTGAAAAGTCCAATGACATATGATTCGAACTTATGGGGTTTTAAGTTTTATGATGATAGAGTATCCGGGTGGATGAAATATTGTTGACGGGTATCAGTCCATAGCAGAACCGACGATTTGGACTTGAACGGGCACTCAACCAACTTCGGAGTCGTGTTTATCTTGTAAATTTTTGGGTCAGGTCGGACAAGCCCACACAATTCAGCACATTTTGTGACTAAAACCTGACCCGAAACCTGATTTGTCTCACATAATGGGTGTCTATTGATGGGAGCTGTATGCAGGTGGTAGAGTGGGTGATGGCTATGGGTAGATATGGCAATTTGGACCTGTATTAAAAAAAAAAAAAAATTTGATCCGACCAATTTTTGAGACGGGTTCGTCTTATGAAAATTGCATGTTGGATATGATCAGACAAATTCAAACATTTTGCATTGTGACCTGAAACTCAAAACAGTTCCAGTATTTCTTGAATAGGAATATAGTATTTGGTCAGATTTTGTCAACCTGATTCCCATGGAGGGAGGGTAGCTGGTGGGTGATAGGGAAGTTAATGATGGATTTGGGCAAAATGGTAAATTCACACTAAAGACATGAAAAGATAATAATAAAATAAAAAGATTGTGGAGTCTAAATCAAATTATCTTTTGCTTAGACTAAGTCATTAATGAGTTAATGTCACTTTATTAAAAATCTCGGATCCGGGCGAGTCGCTTCGTTTCCACCAATTTATTTGGGTGGGTATGAACGAAATTTAATAATGTGTCTCACTTCATTGGTTTAGGTCAAAAATTGGTTGGATTAAATATTTTATTCTCTAAATGCATAAAATATAAATAGCATAAAACGAAGCCAAATGACAATCAGTAAAAAGAAAATTGGATTAGTGTTGAGTCTTTTTATCACTAAAAGCTGTAGTTCGAAGAAGAAATCGAGTGTCTACAAAGTATACCACCCTCGACATCTGATCAAAGTAATAAAGCAGTGTGAAAACTACTAAATCGGAATCCAATTATGAATAATGCAGAAAACATGCACATTGTATATGTATCAAACGACAAAGATCAAACGAAAAATGGTGGTGAGGTGAGCTCCGACCTAATCAAGGCACCTTTAATTGTGTTGCCTATTTGGGGGGGCTGATCTAGTTTTGGGAGTTTAGTGGCTTGCCACCTTAACTGACGGATTACAAGAAAACATTGATGAAGTTTTATCATGACGGAAAATTCATACAATTACAAGGGGAACAATCCACCACATGGTGAGAATGACAAACACAAATTTATAGCTGAGTGCTACACAATTCAACAAGTATTTACTAATGAGGATATTTTTGTTGACATACCCGTAACACTATACCCAGACATCACACTCCTTTTATATTTGTATGAGCATATCTTTGAAAAACCAACAATATTACCATTACAGAGAATACATGAACACAACATTCCCCTTATTCCCAATACTAAACCAACCATACAGATATGCTTTCTCACAAAAGAATGAAATTGAGAGAATTATAGAGGAGCTCCTCAGAGAAGGGTCAGGAATTCTCTAAAGTAGCTCCTCCTCTAACTGATTTACTAAAGAAAGATGCATTTTTGTGGTATGGAGATGCAACTCAGGCTTTCCAAAACATGAAAAAGGCACTCATCTCAACTCCAAGAGTGTCTATGGCAGTTGTTGGTAAGGAGAAAAAAGTTGTTGATGCTCTCTCCATATCTTTCCTACACTTGAACAATGTTTCATCACCACATTTTGATTTTCTACACCGACTCAGATATCAACTAGTACAGGATAACACAGGTAACAAATGGATCATTGATCATCAATAAGTGGTACAACTTCACTGTCAAAGACAATCGTTGAGACAATCGTTGCTGCGAGAATTTCATAACTGAAAGATTGGTGGTCATGTTGGTATAAAGAGAACACTTAAGAGGTTAGGGGTGAACTTCTATTGGGCCAAGATTATGTCTCTAAATGTCAAGTTTGCCAACAAACTAAGTGTGATCATCAGGTTCAAGCAGGTTTACTACAATCATTGCCTATACCTTTTGTTGTATGGTCTGAGGTATCTATGGATTTCACTGTAGGCCTGCATAATTACTAGGGAAATACAGTCATTATGGTGATAATTGACAGACTCTCCAAGTATGCTCATTTCTCATTACTAAAGGCTAACTATACTAGTCAATCAGTAGCAAAACAGTTTGTTCAGTATATTGTCATGCTCCATGGGATTCCGACTACAATAGTCTCTAACAATGATAGAGCTTTCACTAATATTTTCTGGAGAGAGTTATTATTCAAGCTACAATGTACTCTTTGGCCATGAGTTATGCTTACCATCTTAAAACTGATGGTCAAACAGAATCATTGAAAAAGACCCTAAAACTCTATCTCAGATGGTATACTTCTCAGAACCCAACAAAATGGGGAATTTTCTCCCATGGGTAGAATTTTGGTATAACACAACCTTCCAACCTTTGGTGGTCTTGTATGGGTGACCCCCACCAACTATTTCTAACTATATCCCAGGCTCAACAACCAACAAAGAAGTGGAATCATTCTTAATTACAAGGGATGACATTCTTCTACAATTAAGAAAAAACTTAGCCAGAGCACAAAAGAAAATGGGAACCCAGAAGAACAAAAATAGAAGGGATATGAAGCTGGAAATAGGTGATTCGGTTTTGGTAGAGCTCCAGCCCTACAAGAAAAACTCAGTAGTTTTGCGAAAAAAAACCAAATTTTTCCTGAATATTCTCTATTTTCTGAATATTGCATTTCCTTCTCAATTTTGCATATTGTCCCCAACAATACTTCAAATACACACAAAACTAACATAATGAACAGCCAGTCATTCCAACACGTTCCTATCTTTTTATTTTGGTATAGCAACAAGAATTAACTGTATTCTATTTCCAATTTCGATCCTAGAAAACTCCAGTCGAACCCAGCTACGACGCCAATCCATTATAAGCCGGTCTGTTGAAATGATACTTGGGTTTCCAATCGAATCAAATTCCTCCCCATCGCCTTTTCCGGGCTGGCCTTTGTTGCTTACTTTCCTCCGTGTTAACCATTAAATTGGCATTTGGATTAGGATTGGGACTGCCCTCCAATTCCTTGTTCCGACCGATAGGAGGCTCCGTAAAGCGTGCCCTCCGCTTCTCCATCTTTGCCAGACTCTCGAGAATCCGTTGCTTGTCAATTTCCCCATCGATGCCAGTTTCACAAACACGATTCGCGCACTGTGTTTCGTTCGTTGCTTCTTCGGTTACAATCTGACCCTCCTCGACTTCCAAATCTTGATTCTGCTCCCTCACCACGAACTTATCAAGCCACTTCTTGTTGCTTTCGACATTGTGACATCCAACGGACTCCTTCGTTGCTGCTGCCTGCTTATTCAAATCCTTGTTTTCAGAGTATCTTCTCGAAGGCTGCAAGTAACATTGCAATGAAACAAGACACATCAATAATCTATCAATCTGAAAAGGTATTCATATTGCAGTTTAAGAGATAATAATTAGAACAATAATAAGCAAAAAATTTAAGGTACTAGCTAGGAAGCACTGCAAACTGTATATGCACACCAGTGATGCAATGACGTCTTCGAGAACAATCGTGGATACAAGAAAAGAAAAGAAAAGAAAAACTCAGAGAATCACAAATTTATAGCAGTAGAACTAGAGGCAAATTTACTTGGAAAAATAATCAAAAGCATGACTAGTCTACCTACCAGATCAAAATGCGAGAAAAGACTAAATTTGACATTAGAAGAATCAGGGTATGACATCAAAGAAAGTAATCAAATTACAGGCTAATGTTGATGTTCGCCAATAAGCTATATACCATACTAGTCTCGAATTTCACAAGAAATTCAAAAAACTTGTCGCTCCGGCCTTCATGGGAAAGACTCCAGAATCACATCTCTAGTTTCAGTCTAACCATCCCGTATCAGTTCAATAATAAAGCTCTAACATAACCAAATTTACCACTGTTAAGTGGTTTAATTGTTACTCCATCATTTCCCTTATCGGGACAGGCCTATAATATAATCTGTGGGATCTCAATCAAGCTACTCATTCAATACAGCATCATCTTTCTCCAAACCCATAAACAGATCAGACTATACAGTTATGTATCCATACTATTCCAACAACACACAATGCTATAGTACTTCCTCCGCAGAACTAAATCTTGTCTACAGCTGAATGCTGATACTATATTATTTGGAGCTCTCAGATAAAACTAAAGAGTAATAGTAAGTCTATGCTGCAAAAGTGCATTTATTATCGAACAAATCATATTCACTTTCAAGATGGAAAGTAGAAGGGGCAAGAAAAAAGTTCATAGATGAGGTTCTTTAAACAAAAGCCTACTCTTTCCTATGATAAGAAAGAAGACGAACAGAAAAGAACCGAACAATTGAAGTTAAGTAATTAAAAAAATAGAACTCTCACTAACAAACTAAGCAAAATTTATGGCATGATTACATTTATAACTATAAAGTGACATAAGTACTACAGAATGACGAGCACTTAGAAAGCCTTCAATAAGCTAAACCTAATATATGAAAGAGAAAACATTCTCCAAGGCAAGTTTCTCTAATCTAAAGAGCATGTCTAGATACATTTATGTAAATGGAAAATTATATAGGAAATGTTGAAATAATTGAGCTGTGCACAATGTTTCACCCATTAGGTTGCCACTGGCAAGATTCGATAACTGGAGAAATCTCTTACATATTGAACAAAATGACAACTCAATTATCACATAGCTATTGAACAAATATGATCATATGAAATTTGCAAATGTTGATCAATATATTCAGATTCAAATGAGATTGCTAACACTATATTGCCAACAGTAAGAAGTATAAAATCTTAAATGAAACCATATGTCCAACAGTATAAGAATCGAGTGAATGAACCAGTATATAATACAGATACTCATGAATCGCTGTCAACTTAGAATAACCCCGACAATTCCTAAGTTTATATTTAATAATGTACTGATATTTTTTTCTTCTCCAGGACCTAAGCACTCGCACAATCGCATTTAGTTTGGCATTCTCAAAATTTTAAGACTTCTAATCAAATATAATAACTGAGTGAAGTATGTATACTAAATAGTAATGCACTAATCAAAATATACATCATACATGTAACATTGGAAAAATATCAAGACAATTTTAGATAACTTCCCAACCGAATATGAAAGTTTCTTATATTCTGTTCTGATAAAACACTGCTGTTAGACATAGCAAGTATGTGAAACACAATCGCTCACCATACTCACATTCTTTCCTATCATGAGACTTTACACAAAAGAATCCTTGTTGCATAATAGACTGATTATCACCTAAGCTCCACATAATATACTGGAACCTCACTTTCATCTTCCAACTAAGATCCCACACCCACACCATAATTTTACAAGTTCTAATAGCATTGGCATTAAAAAGTGATTCAAAACACTTACCTCATATGCCGATGTAAGCAACACCAACCAGATATTTGAATGTGAATATCCCACGAGTAAAGCTCAATAAAATTACAATGGGCTCTGATTAATTGTTTTCCTAGTCCCTACCACTTCTAGAAATCAAAGATGAAACACTAAGCATAAACAAGACACTGTATTACAGCAATATGCCAGAAACTTATTCAAGATCAGCAAGGCAATCGGCATTCTCAAGTGGGAGAATTTTCAAAACATAATAATTAATTAAATAGAAGGCATTGAGTTATATAAGTTTCAATCTTTTATCATAAAGAAGAGACGGCTGCTTAAGCTTAAAACAAATTCCAGAAACTTGACTGTCTTTGGCCCATAGTAATTCTATATGAGCCCTCCTCTGATGCTGGTTTAGAACCATTGCAAAACAAAACATGTCTAATTAGCCTTTGTACATACACATGCTATATCATCTATAACAAAAAATATAAAAGTAAAAGTACTCTCTTAAAGATAAAATTTGGAAGCATTCTTATTATTGTAAAAATATATAATGAAGTAAACATCTCAGCCTCAAAACAGGAATAAAGTGATTATTTTTAAGTACCAATGTATCAGATTACATGGTTCAAAACTTGAGTCATAAAGAATATGGATAAATAACATGCTGTCTTATCAGTAAATAATCCATAGACAAAGCAAAATTGGTTAGCCCATTTGGATAATCATTAATTCAAAGTCAGTGCAATATGCATCATGCAACACAGCATATGGAGATTCGACTGAACAGCTCAACTAAGTATTAATATCTGATGAAAAGTGAAAAAGGCTCCAAGAACAGAATTATTGATCCTAAACCACGGAAATAATTACATGCATGATTGGCTGAAACTATGGTGTTCTTCATGGGTTAAGGGATCAGCAAAGGCAAACTCATTTTAAGCACATCACTTGGCAATACTTCATACCACAGAATTCAGATCAAATCCACACAACTAATTTTCTATTAAATGTACCTTGTTAAACTTACAACCAAAAGCGTAAATATTCAGTTCAAAAAATAAATTGATCATAAGACAGACAGATTAACTGAACAACCAAAATATGGGACAATGTTACATAACTATGATCAATAAAACAGTTAATTAGTATATGACGGGATTACTGTATAAAGGAACTTCTAAGGAGATACTGAAGAAAAAACACAAGGCAGCAGACAAATTGAGCTCTTACGGAAAAAAAGAAGTAAAGAGAAGGCAAAAATGTCATCGTTCAATAATATCACATTGATGAGCAGGAGCATTAAATAGATGGAGGTGGACAATAGCTAAAAATTTGAAAAATGATCACACAACTTTATGCAACTTTCAAAATATTCTTCGTAAAAAATGAAATAAGAATACTTATTAGATCATGAAGCTAATGCGACATTGGTGAGCACACGCATGAAATAACATGGGATAAATTTGCAGATTACACAGATAGAAAGCAGACTTCTATTACGCAATTTTTCAAATCACTTTTCAGAAGGAGAAGATAAAAAGTACGAAAATGCCTTTTGAGTATTATTTTTCACAATATTAAGTAAAAAAAGACAGAACAATGCCTATTTCTTGATCTGTCTGCAGCCTTCCATTAAGTTAATCAAAATCGATATCTTCGCTAATTAAAGGAAAAACATCAGACGAGAGAGTGCGGATAGTTAATGATGCTAACGAGGAACATCTAAATTTGAGTATTTACCTACATGCTCTGTAAACCACACCAAAATTCTCTGGGTAATAGGTATCCTCACAAATATTTGCCAAGAAAGCAAAAACTATAACCAGCTCTCTTTCATTTCTGAAATTAAAGCATTTTAAACCTACAAAGCCACCATCTTAGTATGCAAACATGATGGTATTGTGAATTGTCTAGAACCTGTTGTTCACTTAATATCTTTTACAACAAGACAACATAAATGAAGAGATTCATTATTTATATGCATGGGATGAAACTAGTATTGAAAAGATATCTCATCTCACTAACTGATCCATAAAATAAGTGTCGAAAGACAGTCTCTTAACTGTCTAACCATGCTTCTAAAGAGGATAAAATTTGAAGTGCTATAACAAGAAACTACCAGATAACGATGCTGCTTTAACAAATAATTCAGTGTCTTTATAAGGGCAAGTGTCTCTGGGTAAAAGAGGCAAAGAGAATGAAGGTACACATAATTGTAATGAATAATTCAAGCTTCGAAAGAGCCAATTATGGGTATTTATCTCTAACAGCATACTAATCTACGAATAGCAACCATTATAATGGAACAACAAGAGAGTTAACTCCATAGAAAACTCATCAGTCTACAGTTGCACAAAAGAAATAATCTCAGTCTGCTTACTATTAAACCTATATTCATTTAATTCAAGCTTCAAGGACAGAACATGAGGAGATGTCTAGCTTTGGCTGAAATGGTATGTTGACACTCAAGCTAACAAAGACATGATAGTGTCAGAAGATTCACAAACAAAACAACAACGAAAGCGAAGTATGAATATAAGAGATAAAAAGATGTGGATAGCAAACATGCAATGTGATAATATTAATAAGGATGAACAGGACTTGCTCAACATAAGTGGAGCAGTCGTATATACAAATACAGTGCTGCAAGGCTTAAACCTTGGTTTCTCCAACTTTACCTTTCCTTCCCCAACAACCAAGTCAACTGAATCCCTGCACCTCTGGGCTGTCTGCTCATGCTCATCTCTATATCTATTGTTAGAACTCCTATTAAAAAAGTTGGCATTATTCCCTTCTCTTATCTTTCTATATTTCTGCATCCCATAATGTAGGGTTCTACATTTAGAACGAATATTCCCAAGTCCTGAATTTTTTTCATCAGAGAATAATGCATCATCAGCATATAATTCATCCTCTTGCTGCCTTGAAATAATTTTATCTTCACTCCACACGTCAGAATGACAATTATATCTTCCTCTCCCCAAATGAACCATATCATCAGGATGAGGATCATTATAGCTTACATCCCAGTCATTCTCTCTTACTTCCTCATCACTAATTTGCCTCTTGTATCTCCCATATCCTTCAGTTGATCTGGGGTCATAATCAACATTTCGTGGTGGCCTGGTAGGATACCACCTACCTCCATCTGGATGAGATTCTTCATAACAATGAGAGGACAAAGATTGATGATTAGAGAGTCTCCAATGCTCATCATGGTATTCTGTAGGCTGTGAGCATCCCATAGAAGGTCTGTTTCTGTATCTACCACTTGGGCTAAGGTTTTGCAAATCTCTTCCAGAAAACTGCAGATGTCTTTCATATCTTTGTGGCATATAGTTATTTTCATTTTTGTAATCACGAGACATACCACCAGGACCCGCTTTCTTTTGAAATTGTTGTTTGTCAGTCTTTCTTCTCCATCCAAAATTCCCCTCCTTGACAGTATAGGAGGAATGCTTCGAAACCCCCCACCTGGAGCCCCTACTAGTAAAAAGACTCATGTCTCCAGTAGAGAATCCTCTTCCATCACGAAGCCGATCGTCTTCCATACCCTCATTATCAAGTCTGGTATTTTTTTGTTTATGAGGAAATTTCCCATCACCCCAATATTTTCTTAGAGATGGATCCATCTTGTCTATAAAACGTTGATGGCCTTTCCTTCGAGGATATTTTTTGTAAATAGTGCGATCATAGTCTTCTGCTTCTCTATAACAGGAGAAATCTTCATTGTCATAATAATTAGAAAAGTGAAGACTTTCCTTCTGTCTGCTACAAGCAAATGGCGTGTAATCCCTATCAAGAAAAGCCTCTGTGCCTGACATGGGGATTGATTCATCACCATTTTCAGTTTGGGTCTTTACTTCAGCAACACTGGGAATTCTTCCATTGGAGCCATTCTTTTCCCGTCTGGTGGGCATTTTATTTCTAGAATAGTAATCCTTGCTATCACCTGGATTCATTTTGATACCGTTGCTTCTAGGGCTGTTATAATCAGATGTCACTGTCTCCCGTAAGTCGGTTCCAGAATCTGATAGCGATCTGGCCAAAGGATTAACAATCTTTCCTGGTTTGTCATGAATACAATCTTTAGACACTTCAGAATCACTGCCAATAGAGGATAAGGTTGGACTAGATGAATCCTGATCACCAAATGATAATTCTGATTCTAATAGGTATGGATATGCGTCGCAAGTATCCACAAAGGCTTCTTCACTAATGTTCTTTTCAATTTCCATAGCTTCAGCTTTACCTGTTGGCGTGCAAACATCCAGCTTCGCATGATTATGTATATCCACATCAGAGGCATGGCTATTGCCATGATTATTAGAATCCAAAGACATTATGGTTGGCGCAGTTGTAGGCTGGATGCACCTACTAAACAGAAAAGAAGGATGTAAGTCAACCTTTAGCTTCAAATAATATAGAATTCACAAACAAAAACATGTATTAATACTTGAATTTTAAGGGTGACTAAACAACATTGATGTGGGTGTTCATCTCACCCATCAAATGAAAAACAAACAGTATAACATCCCCTTGCTAAGCACTAAGCACTACAGCAAGCGTTTAGTGTAATAGGATTAGCAACAATAAAATGTACTCCACATTGCTTCTATTTTTTCAATTCTTTACTGAAATGACTATTTTAGGCACTTCACACTTGGCGCATAAGTAGCAGGCTAGATAAATAAAAATAAAAATAAAGTAAAAAGAAGAAAAATTCCTGTAGGATGTATGATCCTACTTAGAGGCCCAATACAAGAATTTAACCATCCTCCTTATTAATGTAAAGTGAGTATGCAGAAAAATCAACAACCAAAACAAGAAATTTTAATCCAATATCGGATATAATTCAAACCTGTCTAATCTTCTGACATTTCCTTCACAAGATTCTATGGAACAGTTATCTCCATTGGCACTACTACAACAGTTACTCTCCTTATTACTATCCACATCCACATCTAAATCTCGATTTTCAGATTTTTCTTGCTCCTTGTAATCATTATGGCCAATTTCCTTGCTGCCAGAACGAGGGGACTCCTCAGCAGAGTCCTGCACATTAATCTGTCCCCCAAAAAATGCAATAAGTAATGGCACAAGAAACTATAGCTGCTGTATCAAGCTGGGACATCAAAGTGCACCAGTAGCATACCTGTATCACAACATCAGGATACCAACTAGTTGGACAACTAATATCCATGGATGATTGCCGTTCACCAATGCTGTCTTCAACAGGAATTGCTCTGCCTTTTGGCTGAAGTCATTTTTTTTTAAATTAATGCCCTGAATCGGAAAAGGAAGGGAGGAAAATTTAGCCTTTTGGCTGAAGTCAATTTAGACATACCAGGTCACTTGGCCTCCCTTTTCCATCAGATAATTCTGAAGAAGAAACTATTCTTCCTAACCCAATTTGATGATTTTCACTCCGAGCTTCTTGGACTAGTTTCTCACGCATAGATCCAGCTCCATAAACCTATTTTAAGTAATGCACATTGTCATTAGATACCAGAAGTTCAGAAAAATTTAAACAATTTCATGAACTGCAATCTGAGAAATCAGGAGTCAACAACAGCTAAATAAACTACCTGATTAGACTCGTAAATTGGGAACCTAGTTCGCATAGATGATTGCTGCCGATAAAGCTCCTGTAAATTGATTATGATACTATTCATCAGGGGTCATTTCAAAGAGAAACTTAATTTATATACGTTTGTCAAAAACTAGAGGACAAGTGCAAAGAAGCATAAAATTACATGCAAAGTCTTGGAAAAATTCAACCTTACTAACCAAATTATGTATATATTTGCCTACCATAAGTCATTCAGAATAATATTAACTTCATGAGTCTAATTACCAGGGAATTGCAGTACTGTTTCCAGCGATCCTCATTAAGACCAAAATTGAAGAAATCTGTTACATTAACTCCAGGATACCTCCACGGCTTCTCCTCAAACGTATCAATATTTATGTCTAATATAGTCCTGGAAGCAAGCAACAGAGATAATGCCCCATAATCAGATCATTAACAGAACACAGAAATAATTTAAAGAGCTAGAGCTCAAATGGAAAAAGCAATATAGGGTACAGTACAACTGTACAAGTTTTAAGCTTAACTTCGTATGATCTTTCACATGCCCAATCTACACCACACTAAATATGACATTTATTCTCATCACAAAAACAGAGCCTTCCCACCATATTCATTTCTTCGCATGCACAAAAAATGTAATATGCTACTACTAAAAAATCATACTTGCATAAAAGTTATAAACTATGTCTTGGTTGTATGTACTGACCTATACCGTGGAAGCCAGAAACCATACCCACTTTGAGTGACAACTGTATTGGCTTTGGCATGAATGCGAGCAACCTGACCTGAGCACGAGCCCTGCTGTGCATTGTATCTATTAACCTCCCAATCACCTCTAGGTAACATGGAAGGGAAGGCTGCCACCCCCGTGGACCCATTGAGAGTACTCGGAAATAGTGATCCATGGCATCTCATGTACTACATAGACAAAAAAAAGACCTTATTTAAGTTGCACTAACACCAAACAGCTCTCAGAGCCACTGTTTCAGCATTATCTTAACTGACAGTTGTAGCGAAAAATAGATAACTGGAATTTCATATGCATTATCGAACTGAGACAGGATGATCCAATCATCAAGAATGATCTTTATCCTTCCTCAACACCATATCTTACTGTTAGAATAAATAAAATATATAATAA
>JAYMTH010001967.1:0-13520 GCA_036897465.1 Pelargonium australe | reverse complement strand
ATATAATTAAACTCATGTTACCGATTGTAGCAAGTTTTGATGTAACATGTCATCATCATGTCACGTAAGATTTTAGACCATGTCAACTTTCAGTTGCGATAGATGGAACGACAACATTTTATTTGAGAGAAATCACGCCTAAAACGATGTCGTTTTGGCGTTCCTACCTAAAAAAAAATAAAATGAAAGGATGTCGTTCCATTTATAACAGTTGGAGTCTGATGTGTACTACTAATGCGGTCTAAAGTCTTAGGTGAAATGATGACATGTTACATTAAAATTGAATACAACTTGTAACGTGGGTTTTAATTAAAAAAAAAAAGTTATAGGCTCAGAACATGCTAATCCGTAAATTATGGGTGATTCACCACAAAAAATTATAAAAGAATTGACCAGTGACAAAGCGGCACGTGACTCACTTGGTCAAGCGAGTGGTCATCATGAGTAAGAGACCGGGCTTTGGGTGGAGCAGAAATTCATAGTGAAGTTAGTCGGATCAGGATCGACTCAAAACCAGAGAGCGCGCAAAGAAGAGTTTTCACTTGCAAGTCATCGTCCGAGCTCATCTTTCCCGCACCCATGCCATTCGTGCGCCTTTGCTCATCGCCCGTTCACGAATTTACTAGTTCATGCGAGCTCGCCCCAACTCATTCACCATCATGAAGGCTGTGTGCGAGGGCCTCTCGCTAAGTTGCATCCGTGCAGGGCCTCCCTTCCACACCATGGCCCATCCACAAGCGCACCATCTAACTTGTGTTGTCTAGCCTACGACCGCGTCCATGCTCCCGCGTGATCAATCCTCAAGTCCACATTGCGTCTGCGTGCTTCACCTCACGACAAAGGTGCCCTTCTCCACGCCAAGGCTTCCTCGTGCCTAACTGCTTCGACACATTCTCCAACATCTGCGCCATGGCTGTCAACGCCAAAGGCGCATCCTCCATTCGACACATGCTCAATTCCATGCGTCAAGCGCACCGCCCAGACCAACACCTTCTTGTACTCACCTTCGCCTTGTGCACACTAAGTTCAAGCGACCACCCATGTGTATATCTAGTTCACGTGACCTCCTCGCGTCCGTGTACCAAACTAGTGCACACGCCTAGCAATCCGCGTGCAAAGATTCTAGGACTCGCTCATACGCGCAAACACAAGTAACCTAAAGGTCGAACGTGAGGTTCCGACCAAAGATCCATTTCACTCTCTCATGTGGTTGGAGACTGAAATTAGTGTAAATCTACTGAATAGTAGAATCAGCAAAAAAAGAGACAAAACGCATTGAGAACAACATCTTTCTTGTTGGTGAGTAGATCCAACATGCAGAGAGCAAGAGAAAAGACTAGAATGCATGCGGGCCCCACATCAATATTGACCAATTAGAGGCCGCCATTTGTTAGGTAAGCTTGAGGACAATAAAAGGAGTCACAAGCCTAAGGTAAAAGGTTCAATCATTTTACCACATAAATACTACTCGCAAGAACCCAAAAATACTCTCGTCATTCGTGTTCTTCGTGCTTCTGCGAGTCTCGGGGACACTCGAACGAACTACAGAGATTCGATTCTCAGTCCTATTATAACATTTTGTTTGTGTTGAGTATTTTCACGCCGAAGATGGTCTATAAGACAACATCCGAGACTCTACTTAACAGTGCGTTACGTACCAACGCAGACTACATTCATTGAACTTGAGTTTGACTCTCAAAGAAATAGTCAAACCAACGTGCAATGTACATAACGAAAGATAGTCAAATTTCGTCAACTTTAACACATCGTAAAGACTTTTAAATTCTACAACATAGTTTGTAATGCGAAGAAAAGGGATTTAGAATTGCTCAACGTGGAATGTGACAAGTACAATAAAACTCTTTGGAATTTTACCTAAAATAAAAATGGAGGGAGGCGAGCAAGACGCAGAGTGTATTATCAGATACAATGACAAGAAGAAGCGCACGTGTCGCCTGCATTGGTCCCGCAAATCTGCGGTTAGGTTCAAATAAAAAAACACCATGTGGCATAGCATAGCCATAGCCATAGCCTTTGCCTCCAAAAATTGAAACCACCATTCAATAAGCACCAAATTCCATTCCCAGACGCTTTTTTCCCAATTGCCGTTTCTCCATTCTCCAATTCTCCTTCGCATTTCCACTTTTGGTTTCGTCTTCTTCCTTTGGATTAGAATTAGTTCCTTGGCGGTTCCTGTGGAGTCGAAGCAACGGAGAAAAGTCGTTCACGTTTTTTCTCCGGATAATCGGATTCCGAGGAACCGTTTCGTTTGCTCTGTATTCTCTCATTTTTTCAGGTTCCGTTCTTTTTGCGATTTTTTTTCTCTCGAATTTCGAATGCTCATGTTTTGATTGAATTGATATTTTATTTTTGTTCAGTAGCTTTGTTTAATTATTTATTATTATTTTTAAATTTCTAGAATTTGTTTTCTTGGTCATTGTAGCTGGTGCTATGTTACAATTGATACATTTCTGAGCTAGGAAAGTATTTGGAATTCTGTTTATATGCATGATAAAATGCCATTTTTTTTTTTCTTCCAGAAGCTGAATATACATCAAATTTATGGTTTATTATTAAAAATGAGCGTCCTATCTTGGTATGGATGAGGTATTAATGCTATGTCTGCAATGATATACAGTGAGATGCATATAGTTGATTGAGATGAAAGTTGGTGCTATTATAATGTGCGCTGGAATCAACATAAGCATTTGTATTATCCTTTTTTCCCTGTATTCTATACTGAGAAAACAACCCAGCAATGTAAGTGTGTACTTCGGGCGGAGGCTTGCTACAATACGTGAAAAGCGCAAGCAAGGGGCCGGTATTGTCATTGAGAGATTAGTTCCGTCTGCTAGTTGGATAGTCAAGGCCTGGAAAACAACTGAGGAAGAATTATTAACTATTGGTGGCTTGGATGCTGTTGTCTTTTGCAGGATACTTGTTTTCAGGTGAATAAACCCATCACTAAAACCTATACACACTGAATAATGGTAACCTAAGCAACCAGATTTGGTAATGATATTTTTTGTCCTCTTCTTCTTATTCTTTTGTTGAGTTGTACCGTTTAAATAATGGTTTGTGGTTACTAATTCATTTTGAGAGTTTGCACAAGTGAGTTTATATTTTACTTATTTGTTAACAAGACTTGTGAGTAGTAAACTTATCTTATTGGTAAGGAATGCAAATGTGAAGCTCACATAGCTTATTATGAACTAAATGCATGCAAATGAGATATATGAATTCAAGGCCAACTAAAATATGCAACGCCGCAGCCTTTTGATGAGCCCAGATGGATGACTTTAGGGCTCTAGCTTGGAAGTTGAGACACTTCATGCCTGTATAAGAGGAAGTCCAAGGAGGAAACTTATAAATTGTAATCTCAGCACCAAGGACACTTTGTGTCATAACATGACCTAGGGATGGAACCCAAATAATTTGAAGGTCAAAACAGGGAAGCCAAAGCTCTGACATCAATTAGATTTTCTTTTTCCTAAATTTTTCCAATCGTATCCCATCATAACTCCCTCTAAGTCACTTCTTGGATGGCTTGGTAGTCTTGGAATGAGGGCCATGCCAATGTGTATATAAGCTACCTCACATACCTTAGGATGGTGCATGCCTCCTTGGCTTTCATTTGGAGTTTAATCATTAATTTTCCTTTTCAATATGTGTAAAGATTTGTATGTTACGCTGATCAATGCTTCTTACTAGTTGTGGTGTTGCGTTGGTAGATGCTGGTAATTGGCCAAGGCCTTCAATATGATAACTAACTAGATTGAATTTCTCCAACTTTCTAGTAAAAATGGACAGCGGTGGGGAGAATGTTTTACTTCATAATTGTGGAAAGTTACAGAAGAACAACGGTTGTCTTTCTATGAATGCTGAAAACTTGTTAGTTATGTAAATCAGCAATTCAGGAACTAGGTGGTGTGTCTTCCATAACCCTTTGTTGATAATGCTTTATAGTCCACTTAATATATAGATCTAATTCTGTGGAGCAGCAACTGCAGTTTAGCCAGGCTAGTTTTTACTTCTATAATAATTTAATGGACAATTAAAATACAATTTGGATAGAATGGTGATTTTTCTACGATGTTGTTCCTTTTTCTTGGTAGATGCCTAGAATGGTGAGCTCTTCATGCTTATGTTGCCAAGATTCTATCCTTTTTTAAGATTCTTTTTTTTATTTACTCTCACCTTTTAGCAAACTGGAACTGACATAGGAACCTAGTAACCTACCATTTCAGAGAGCCCTTGTTTCCTATATAAGGGATATGTTAAAGCTATTGTTTTATAATTTAGAATTATCTTCTTGGCTGATTATGATCTTATAAATTTGGAGGTTAGTTTTACAGACACTTTCTATATTTGGATACAAGACATCTTGAGATGAGTCTGGGACTGAAGTAAAGTAACAATGATTATTCATAACTTATAATATCTGTTAAAGTAGCCAACTTGAAAGTTTCTTGTGATTGATTTCCTCACTTAGATTCTCTATGGAAGTCTTCAGTTTCTACTGCTGGTCATCAACTTTCACTTACTCATGAAGTGACTTGTTGTTTTTCTCAGTATTCAAATCTTCTCCATTGCGGCTGCTGTTTGCCTTTTCGTTGTGCTTCCTGCGAATTATTTTGGGAAAGAGATGGAACACAAGAGGTTTATGGAAGAGTCATTAGATGTATTTTCGATTGGGAATATTCAAGCAGGATCAAAATGGTATGAGCTATAATATATTGGTGGATTAGATATATTATTAAAGAGAACTTGTTTGCTGTTTTAATTTTTGTTCATAATCCAGATAATAAATGTAATTAGCACTTACTTTGATGTTGAGATGTGTAGGTGTTGACACACAAGAGATGCTTTCAAACAATATTTGGATTTAATGTTTCCTCTTCTATGATTGTGGGTTAGCATAGAAGTCTGCTACAGTATTTCCCAAACCTGTGCTTCGCAATAAGTGAACTTTTTGTTTTTAAATATTTTTTATAATAAAAAACGAGAGAATATAATTTGTCCATGTTAGTGAAAATGGATTTCAAAACCTTGTTTCTCTGTTGGCGTTTATTGTTTCTATAAAAGTATCACATGTTTAATATTTTGTTGCTTTCAGATTTTGGTGCCGTTGTCATATAATCTATTATTTGATAACATACTAACACAACCAAAGGGGTACTCATTAATAATTTATCGTATTCTAATGTTTTCAGGCTTTGGGTTCATTGTTTTGCTTTATATGTCATAAGCTTGTGCACTTGCGTTCTTCTTTACTTTGTGAGTATGTAGAACCCATACTCATTAGTTACATAGTTCTATTTTTTCCATTGTAAGGTTCTAGCAACTTCCTTTTGAAATATTGTGATGATATCTAACCATTGACATTTTCCTCTAGAACTACAAAGGCATCACTACTTTGAGGCTAGCCCACATTGCTGGATGTCCTCCAAACCCAAGTCATTTTGCTGTTCTTGTCCGATCCATTCCATGGTCTGAACAAGAATCATATAGTGAAACCTTGAAAAAATTCTTCTCGAAGTACCATGCATCAGGCTACCTTTCACACCAAATGGTTTACGATCCTGACACAGTATATAAACTGGTGTGCGCGTCTTTTTTTTTTTTTTTTTGTTATTGTTGTGTTTTTTAATTAAAGTAAATACTCTCAGCTTGTCATATCATTAATTAGCACTATCTATATTTGACAACTGCTCATCTGATTTATGGATTTAGTGTATTATGCAAAAAGGTGGATATACAAGCTAATGCTCTTCTAATTATCATCTAGTGAAGACTATTTTGAGCACCTGACTAATCCCTGGGCATGTGCTGTCCCCTTGCACCGCATCAAACATTTGGAATGTTTTTTCAGACCATTTTTCTTCTAGAAATGTAATATGGCTAAAAAAACGATTTGCAGAGTGAGTGAATTTTACTTTACATAGGTATTATCTCTTTTGTCGCAGATTCTTGTAAATTGATTAGCGGAAAAGATGATAGATATATAACAAGTGTTGTGCTACCTTTCTATTCTATGACTCTCCTTCAATCCTATAGGATTTGGGGTATTTGAAACACCATAGTATTTTGGAAATTGGAATATAGATGTTTGGAAGACACTAGAGTAATTTGAGGGCAATAAAAGAATCTATTGACAATTACGAATGTATTGAGATGATACTGCATGTCTGGAATATATTGGGTATAAAATGAGTAAGTTGCTCAACTCTAATTGTTAAAAAAGTTAAATACAGTAATTCAGAATTTGAAATCTATGCTCTCACTTTAGTATCATCGTTGGTGCACGAGATTAGCTGGTTAGTTGATTTGGAAAGCTGCACTGTTAACCTCTTGTTTCTTATCAGAGTGTAATTGATAGCTGACAATTCTCTGTGTGCAGAGTGATGCAGATATGGTCTACAAGTCACTTGTTGATAAAAAATGTAAGCCAACTTTTTTGAAATGTGGTATTTGTGGGAGCCCTGCACATTCTTTCCAGATGGTCTCTGAACAAGAGGACAATGTAGCTAGTGGGGTCACTGACTCTTCTGATACGAGTTTCGCTACAAAAGATAAGGTCATTGTTCTTACAACTATTGATTTGATTACTTCAGACTTCATAATTATATGTTATTCATGACAGTGATCATTGGTTCAAGATCAGACCGAATATCCAACGCATGAACCGAAGATAGGACTGGATTGGTTTTCGACCGAATTCAATTTTAAAAGATAAAAAGTTACATTTTAAAAAGAAAACTTGGAAAATAAATTAAAATAAAACGTATGATTAAATTGAATTGGGTGAGTAATAATGGAGGGGATGGTACAAAAGTAAGAGCATCGCTACCACATTACACACATCTATCATCATTGCAGCTCACATAGATGATGGGATTCTAGACATTTCACTGACCATCGGTCCCACAACCCTTGTTATTGGATCTTGTTGGTCGTGATTTGGTTGGTAAAAAGAGAAGGGAAATAAGGAAAAAATGAATAGAAAAAGCTAGTCAATCATAGATTAACATGTGCTGTTTATTTTTTTTAAAACGTTTGGGTGCCGCATCAGCAACTACTAGATATTTTATTAGATTTTATTATTATTTTATTTAGCCACGCCAACAACTTTATGGGTTGTTAATTGAGACTTGCGAAATAGATCATATCGGTCTAATCCATGAAAGTTTAGGGACCATTTTGGAGTAGTGATGATAGTTCAATGACCATTTTAGGTTTTCCTTTTAATTTTAATGTAAATGCTGGATGTGAAAGTATACAACAACAACAACAACAACTGGAAAAACTAGTCATTTCCAAACAATGTTGGGGCCATCCATTGGTTACATGAATCCTATAATGGAACTCATTGGGATCTTATACTTGTATCTCCTCCACATTTTCCTATTTGATGCTATTGTTATATGTTATATGTCATTTGTTCTACTTTATTCATGTTAATTTGGTTCCACTCCCATCCCTTTTAATTTCTCCTAATTAAACTCTCTCACCTTTTCTCACGGTGAAGCTACCCCAACTCTTGTCTAGATAACTTCATTCATAGTGTTACCACAAACTCACCTAAGAATTCTCATATCTACTACCCCATCTTGTCATACAATATAGTTGACTATATGGCTATCCTTTAAAACTCCCCTTTAATCTTTGGAGGGGTTCTTTTATTACAAACAACCCTTAGAGCCCTCCTCCATTTTAACCACATCGTACTAATTCTATGTACTAGGTATTATAAATTTGGGGTTTGTCTTTCAAATATCTTAAAATGGATACACAAGTAGTGTTTTTGATACAATTCGAAAAGGCTAGTGAAACAATTAAAGCTTGTTTGGTAACACTTCTAGATGGCTGAAAGTCCGGACACTTTCTCTTGTATTCTGCCACATAAGCCAATGGTAGGAGATGAAAATTGATATGGATGTTTGCTTATTGGGAGATTTATATTGCTTTTGTAATATTTGATGTTTTTCAAGAAACTAAATTTTTGCTTCTTTTTAGACTTATAAGTAGAAGTAGAAAGAGAAACAGAATAATTTTCCAGATATACCCTCACTGATGTATGAATAACTGACCTTTAACATATAAAAATAAACTTCTGAATATGAAAAACCTATCTTTTTAGTATTAAGGTTGGTTATTATTATAAAAAGGTTGACATTTCGATTGAAAATGTTGACTTTTATCATACAAAAGTAGACTTTTTATGTACATACTAAAAAATGCTCATAAATATTATTTCATTCTCACATATTAATATATAATGGCATTCAAAAAAATATAAATATATAATAGGTATGTACATTTGGTCATTTTACTTTTACTATTGCACAATACCTAAGTGCACAAATTTTATTGCGCAACAAGTGTACGACAAGTGCCAACAGGGGGATCTTTGATTGGAATTAACTAGTGGTATTTATCAAGTCTAGAGCCATTGGATCCTGGACACATGACCTTTGTGAATTTAGTGTTTTCCAAACGTCAATGAGATGTGTTGTTATTTTTCTTTTTTTACTATACTTATATATGTTGATGATGTTATTTCATTTATTATCATGCTATATTTATTGTTGTTGCTTTGTTTTCATCATGTAAGAATGTATACCTCCAAGTTGATGTGACTCTGTGTTAACTCTTACAAACATAATTGAAAATTGCTTCTTTTGAACCTTAATTAAGTATTCGATTTCCTGCAGGAGTGTGCAGCTGCATTTGTTTTCTTTAGGACCCGCTTTGATGCTGTTATTGCTTCTCAGCTACTTCAATCATCGCATCCCATGGTATGGGTGACAGAATTGGCTCCAGAACCGGATGATGTTTGGTGGCCAAACCTGGCAATACCATATGAACAACTTTGGTTGCGTCAGATAGTAGCAGTTGTGGCTTCGGTTGCTTTTGTGTGTGCTTGTCTTGCTCCTGTTACTTTTGTGCAGGCACTAACCCAAATTGAAGGAATACATAAAAAGTATAACCCATTGAATCTTGAAACGTAAGTATTGTACTGCCATACTGATTGCACCAGTCCTGAGTTATTATCGTTGTTGACGTTGTTGCTGTCACAACCTGGTTGATTTGGTTCTGTACATTGGTAAGATGTGCTAGGAGTAAATTGATTAGACATATTTTATGAGTGAGATGTTACCTCGATCTAAGGTACTAGAGATAAAGCATGGAGAGTAAATTGTTACTGAGTAGAAATTGCCGTTTTTCGAACTTTTAGTTGACATCTCATTTAATTTAAAACTTTCCGTCTGCTTATTTTACAGGACTCTATGGGGCGAGATAATTACAGGTTATCTACCTAGTGCGCTTTTGACGTTATTCTTGTATACCGCTCCACCAGTAATAATGTTTTCTACAGCTAAACAGGGATGCATCTCTCGTAGTGAGAGGAAAATGAATGCATGCTGCCAAGTTTTGTATTTCACGATCTGGAACGTTTTCTTTGTTAATGTTCTTTCAGGGTCTGTTATAAGCCAAGTGGTAGAACGTCCAAAAGAAATACTTACTAAACTTGCTGAAGCAGTGCCAAAACAGGTGATTTCTCTGGACTCCTCTTGATATTAAAATTGCTATACAACTTTTAATAATTATGTATTTATGTTACTTTGTGCTATGTTTTTACATGAGTTTTCAATTTTACTATGTCCTGAAAAGAGCTTGTGTGCAAGGTTTCTCATAAATAATACATCTTCCTAGAGACTCTCTCTTATTATAGCGATATTCAATATAAAGGCCAATTTTGTTATTGGATTAAGGTTCATATGTCGGTTGTCACAAGTGACAGGGAGGGATATTTCATGATTGTTTAGTTATTGGGTTTGCGTGAAATAGGAAAAGCACTCTAGTTCTTGTCTTATCGTTAGTTATGATTGTGATTTTCACAAATATGCAGGCTAGCTTCTTCATGGCATTGTCGTTGACGTCAGGTTGGGCGAGTTTACCGGTTGAACTCTTGCAAATTTGTCCTCTCATACGCAATTGGTTCACACGACTCATACTCAGATATGAGGAAGATGCAAGTTCTTGCGAAATAACTTTTCCATACCAAGTTGAAATCCCGAGAGTCCTACTGTTTGGCTTACTTGGCTTGACCTGTTCTATCATGGCACCATTAATTTTGCCTTGCATGCTGATTTACTATATCTTTGCTTACTTTGTCTACAAAAACCAGGTAGTGTTTCTTTTAGTGTTTTCTTCTCTATTTTTAGTCTTATCTGTGTAATACAACTTCTGGTTAAATTTCATTGTGATCGTGTAAATTCTTTCAAAAGCATAGTTTGATTGTATATACTCATGTGGAATTTGTTCGTCTTTCAGTTGTTGAACGTAGGATTTTGTTTGGACCTTTGACTGCATACTGATGGTAGTTCAGCCAACCTAAGTTTAATTCACATTCCATTCATTTCAATCATCCAGATGGTCACATCACTTTCTTTTTGGGTTATACATGAAATCTCTTGGAGAATAGTAGATCATCAGTTTGCATAATCATTCACATGTTGCCATCTGATGCCATATATTTAATTGTCTATGATATGAGATTCTAGAATTTGATAGAAACTTGTTGCATGTTATGTCTTACCTTTCCGGATCATGTAATCTTTAATTATATAACGTTTCAGTTTGTGAATGTATACACAACAAAATATGAAAGTGGTGGACGGTTCTGGCCCATTGCTTTCAACACAACAGTTTTTTCGTTGGTCTTTACCCAAGTAACAGCTATTGGAGTGTTTGGACTGAGACGAGCCCCATATGCATCAGGGGTCACCATCCCACTGCTTATCGGCACTCTCCTATATTTTGTGTATTGCAGGCGGCGTTTCAACCCAATCTTTGCTAGCAATGTGGCAGTAGAGGTATTACACGACGGATGCGTGTTTTCCCAATTCCATATGTGGGTACGTACCTTTCGTGTACATCTTTAAATTGTTGCATGTTCGCAGGTTCTGATTGAGATGGATTTGCGAGACGCACAGTCTGGGAAGCTGAAGGGGATTTACCAAGATTTGCACGCAGCCTATTGCCAGTTCGTGTTAACTGCTTTCCGGAGTAGAAGCATGATTGGAAAGGTCTTCAAGGGCGAGGATGGTCACAGCATCAAGACCAAAGGTTAGGTTTTTTAAAATTATCGGGTTATGCTTGCAAATGGTTGCTAGTTCTTGGGAAGTAGTAACAGCTAGGCTTTATTTATTTCAGGAAAGAAAGGAAAAAGTAAACAAAAATGGGCCACAAGTAGCACCATGGGAGAGGATAAATAACTAGAATGAGCACTGAACTGCTGCTCTGTAAGAAAATGTACATTTTCTGAATGTTGTACAGGAATTAGATCCCCAAAATTATAGGTCTGCATTGCTGTGGAAATTATGATTTAATTAGCAGGGGAAAAGTGTTGTAAAGTAACAAATACCTTAACTTTCTTAGCTCAGGAATCATTCTAATGTGTGTATATGTATGTTATCATTGTAACGCGTATATATGTATGTTTATAATAGAAAAAAAAAAAAAAAACAAGTTTTTGGGATAGAATCCAACGTGCAATGAGGATTTGGTCGACTTTTGGGTTCTACATGGTTGATGCCCTTAATGATATTACTCATGAGTCGTTCTTGGCATTAGGCTTTTCAGGTGGGTTTGCTGATGCTAGAGTGACTTTTCTCATCTCGTCCTCGATCTTACTTGAATGTCGTGCTAATTCTCAGTGATATTCGTCATCGTCAAAGTATTATTCATTTTGTCTTTTGTTCCCTTTACTTCAATGGCTTTTGTTATCTATAAGTTGTCCCGAGAAAGGTTTAAGTTATAAACTTGAAAGTAGTGACATTTTGTTGTCAGGTATCTATTTGACGTTTTGTTTCCTTTACACTCGTTGTTTCACGTTAGACTCACCAAAATTTCCTCCATGACTCCTTCCCTGTGTGCTCAGAGAGCATACATTTTCCTTTTCAATAAACTCATACCTGAAAAAACAAGGACCCTCTTATTCGAAGCTCCTTTGATGCTTAAGTTAAATTTCTCTCAAGTTAATCTTAAGCTCTATGTTCTAAGTCCTTACCTTGTTACTGTTTGAGGTCCTCTATTTGTATTGATGTGAGTTCCCTATTATTTGGTCTACATGTTCGATGTCCTTGGCGCACGCGCAACGCCATCTATTGTGGACTATTTTCCGTGGGTTATCTTGGTGGGCTTTGACACGGGACGAAAGCATATTGTCTCGCCCATGCTGGTATGGGATATGAATACTAGTGCATCACTCCCCGTACAAGTGTAGTAGATCTTAGTACAACACCCATGTTATTCCTATAAATGATGAAGATGGTGTGGATAATCAATGCATCTATGGCATATCAGCCACACTCGAAAATGACACAAATGATGTGGATGAAGAAAGTGAGCACGATCTGTATTAAATAAATCTTTAAATTTTACCGAACAAGAAACAAACCAATAAAGTTTATCACATTTTGGCGTGACATGTACTTTGTGTAGCTTGTGATGCCAAAATGAGAGACTCATATTTCTTAAATTTTCATTTTATATTATCATTGTGACATGTGTCTTATTTAAACTAATCCATTAAGTTTCGTTTGTTTTAGAAAATAATAATAGTTTAATTGAGATAAATGGTACATAATTAATTTACATAAATGAAGTTGATAGTTACACACATGTTACCTAATACCTAATACATCATATCTATATAAATATGAGTGAAGTACATGACACTAACCTCCTCTTGGCTTGGTGGCATTGAGTTCAAAGGCACCAAGTCATGAGTTCAAAGGTTGGTGAGAGAGAGGGAGAGGAACAAGAAATGAAAATATTGAGGTATTCTAAAATACCTCCTTTTTGTGGGTTACCTTTTGAAATTTCTTGTGGCCTAATGAGACAAGCTGGTAGTAAACTAATATGGACTTCATGGATTTTAATTTATTGTGGCCTACAGGTCTTATACAAATGAAACTTTTGTAACAATCTATGGACTATATATGTTATATACAATTTCATATTAAGCTTATTATTATTACCTCTTCTTTTTTTTCAGTTTATATATTTCATGGGGTTTTTGAGCGGCTCCGTAAATTCACGGTTGACATCTTTAAACCGTTTTATCTCACTCAAACTAATCCTCATTCGATGGTAAGTCACAGTTAAATCTCATCCCTTTCTCGTTGAGCGTGTTGAGCGGGGATCGAACGCAAACGCTATGCCCACTCATGCAGTCTATGTTGCCAACTACACCACTATCTTTCAATTATTATTGTTACATTTTCATGTATGAAATGAATTCAATCATTGTATTCTGATGAAATTGTTACGAAATATGTATCACTATAATGTTCAATATGCAATACAAAATATGGCAATTATTCGATCATGTGCGTGTGGACTCAACAAGCATTAGGTTTAAATTTTCAATTTTGATGACATTTTTTTTTTAAGGGAAAGAACACTATTCTAATAATAATAAGAACGAGCAATACAATAGTGGAATCCAA